>CAUYON010193152.1:0-38991 GCA_963573935.1 Arctocebus calabarensis
TCTTTATATAGTGATCAAGGAAATGCCATGAAGCATATCTGTAACAGTATGATCAAAATATTTCTGAATGTATATGAATCGTGCCCTGTGATTGCACCAATGTACATAATTATGATTCAATAAAATTATTAAAAAAAAAAAACCACGAAGATTCACCACTTGTTTCAGGCAGTATTTGGCCCAACACAATTTTGTAATCATTTAAAAATTAAGTTACCTTTATTATAAAAACAGCATGATGAGTTATATTATTCAAACTTCCTAGATTCCATTGCTGCTGTTATTGTTAAGAAATAAGGAAAATCTTTTCTTTTTTGTATAAAGAACTATACTCTGTTTTAATAGGTGATATCAGCATTTATCCAAAAACAGTTCTGTTTTCCAGAGAGGACTGTCCAGGCTAGGCATTAAAAAACAGAAAATTCTATTAAAAAGAAAACATAAATCTGAGCTGTGTGTTTAAGTAAAAGACACTAGCATGTTCCAAAGTAAATGAAACAGAGTTTATCTTATTTTTCTCAGAAAGGGAAGGTTTGAAACTAACCCATTTATGATTTCAAAGTCATGGAGAGATTGGTGAAATAGTGATGGATCCAGTGTATATTTTATAGTAGCATGGAGTTTAAAAAATAGGAACTCCTATGATATTATTTCATCCAAAGCATAATAAATAGAAAATAAAGTCACTGGAATTGATGATTTAAACAAACACTGAAGTTCAAGAGGCACCTAACATTGTGAGGAAAAGGTTGAAAAATGGCATTAATCTGCTTGGTGTTTTAAACACACTCCTCCTTTGTGATTAACATGAAGATAAACCAAGTAAGGCCAGCTTTGCATTTTTCTTTTGGGTCAAAGGAAGTCACTGAGATATAATTTCAGGTCTTACTTTGAAAATTTGGGACTTAGTGTTATCATGATTTAGGCCATGTTTTTGGTGGATTATATTGGGAAAGAAAGTTGCTACAGTGCTCAGACCATTTAATTCCTTAGGAAAATAACATAATAGTTTCTCCTGCCTCACATGAAGTCCACACTGGGAGAGGCAACCTTCTGAGCACAAAGCTGGGCCTGAGGTGCTGGGTCTTAAGGTGCTCCTAGCATACAGTTTATAGGTAGTTAGAGTCAACTCTGAGTTACGTGGTTAAGTCAACTTCTCTTGGAAGAAACTATAATTTTCTTAATTTGAAAGGACATCAAAAGGAGGAAGAGTTTCTAGACAGAGGTCAAGGGAAACACACTTCATGTCCTTCAACATTACCTAGGGTCATTCCAGAAGGCTGCAGATTTTGGTCAAAACCTCTAGACTTGCCTCAGTTTCTTTCTATGTCAAGTAAGACTTGCTTCTCTGCTTTTTCTTTCACAAATTTATTGACCTAGAAAGGTTTTGCAAATGACTTACTATCTTCTAGACTTGGTTTTTGGTCCCCACGTTCACATGTGAAAACTTGCAGAAAGTGCCTGGCATTAAGTAGATGCTCGTTTAAGTAGCAATTCTCTATCAGGGCTCAGCTGTATCCAAAGATTGCTGTGTGAAGACAGGATGGAGACTGCTTATGACAATGTGTTTAGTAGTTTGTTCCAGAGACACTTTGCCCATAGAAGATATAAAATTAATTTCACTCTTTGAATCAAGAAATTCCTCTTGTAATCAACTTATTGGAGAAAATAGTCTGCTTACAGGGGCAAATGGTTTGCTTATTAAAACAACAATTTATTTATCCACACCCACTTCCAGACAGCCATGTCACTGTGTCTACCAATCCTAAATGCCCTGTCCCTGTGATTTCTTGACTAGGAAAACCTGCCTTAATAACTTGGGCCAAGAGCCCAGAGTCAGAATGTTCCTCTTCTTAGACTCTGCTAGGATTCTGTTAAGGCCATGGTCTTTCTTCCTACAGTGAGCACAACTAAACTTAATTTTGCTTAATCAGCAGTTAATCGACAGGTGATGTTTTAGAGGATTCAACACTCATCATTTTTGATCATTTTTATCTCTTCAATCTTTGCTTCATTTGCATAGGTGCTAATGGCAGCAGTAATAAACTTTATTCTGCTCTGTCCTTGGGGTATTCTGTGGTATTAAGTTGGGTTTATTATTACTTTTAAAGAAAAATCTACAATATTTTTATTAGAAAATATTTTTACAACTAGGTTAGAATTCCATTTTTCTTTCATTTAAGTGGATTTTCCTTTTATTATTTTAAAACTTGTTCATTTCTAAAATTAATATATTATAATTTTATATATTTATGGGTTATAACATAATGCTATAATATGGATATATAATGTTCTAAGATTAAATTGAACCAATTAATAGATCTGTCAACCCATAAAACTTTTTTTGTGTGTATGGTAAGAACACTTGAGATTTACTTTTAATAATTTTGATGTTTTAACTTTTAAAATTTATTTTACTTTATTTATTTGTTTTTTGAGACAGTCTTACTTTCTTGCTGCTGGTAGAGTTCTGGGGCATCATAGCTCACAGCAACTTCAAACTCTTGGGCTCAACTGATCCTCTTGATTTAGCCTCCCAAGTAGCTTCGACTATGGACGCCCACCACAACACCTGGTTATTTTTTAGAGCTGTGGTATCACTCTTGCTCAGGCTGGTCTCGAACTAGTGAGCTCAAGTAACCCACCTGCCTTGACCTCCCAGAGTGCTGGCTTTATAGGCATGACCCACTGCACCTGGCCCAGCAATTTTGGAATATACATAATACATAATTATTAATTATAATCATCATGCTATGCAATAGATCACAAAAACATATTCCTCTTATCTAACTGAAATTTTATACCCTTTGACCAACATCTCCCATCCACCCCCTTATCCTGTCCCTATAATCACCATTCTACTCCCTACTTCTGTGAGTTCAGCTGTTTTAGATTCCACATATAAATGAGATCACATGGTATTTTTCTCCCTGTGCCTGGCTTATTTTACTTAGTATAATGTCCTCCAGGTTCATCTATGTTGTCACAAATGACAAGATTTCCTTTTCTTTTTAAAGGCTGAATAGTATTCCAATGTGTATATATACTACAATTTCTCTTTCCATTCATCCATAGATGGCCACTTAGGTTGCTTCTATATCTTGGCTATTATGAGTGGTGTTGCAAGGGGGTGAACATATCCCTTCAACATGCTGCCTTCAAATCCTTGGGTGTATACCTAGTAGAAGTGGGATTCATGGATCATACGGTAGTTCTAGTTTTTGCTTTTTCCATAATGGCTATCCCAATGTATATTTCCCCCAACACAGTGTATAAGAGTTCTCTTTTTTCCATATCCACACCAATTCAGTGGGGTTCCTGAGGGAGCAGTGATAACCAGCAGCTTGGGGGAATATAATGTATTTTAGTATGCCTTTTGTTTGCTTCTCATTGTCTGAAAGTCTTATGGAGCATCCCCTAAATGCCTAATTTATTTGGCTGCCAAGGACAGCTTGGCATATTATCTATTTCCAGTGCAGAAAATCCTATTTGCTGAGCCTTCCATAACACCTGCTTGGTTGTTCCTGGAAAAAGGAAAAAAAATAAAACAATTAGGAAGTGGCTAGAGCTGGTTGTTCTGCTCAGATGCTCAAAATGGAAATAAGTTAATGAATAACAGATGTCACTTCAAGGATTACGTTGGGGTGGGCAGTTGTTCTGACCCCAGGTTTCTACCTGGATTCGGCAGAAGAGCAGCTAAATCTTTGACTTTCGTATGGGTGACTTGGGCTGAATCCTGTTGTTAGCTGTCAGCCTGCCTTCACAAAAACATTACCCTCTAAGCCAAGTTTATCATCAAACAGAATATTAAATCAGCCAAATTATCTCTCTGGCTTTTGGTAGCTCTCTAGATTTAGGAAAGAAAACCTTTCTCCTATCTTCTCCAAAAATTATAAAGCAGGCACATTAAAAAATTATACATTAATTCAGACTTTTCTTTATGTTTTCATATAATATAAACAAACAGACTTCTACACTTGACATTCTGTAAAGACGACTACAGTCATTCTCAATTTGAGTGTCACGGGTGCCTAAGGCTCAGGATTGCCAAATTCAGCACATACAATTATTGGAAGCACAGTTAAACTTGAATTTCAGATAAAGGACGAAAAGTTTTAGCACAGATATATTCCAATTATCTCACGGGACATACTTATACTAAAAAAACTATTTGTTGTTTATCTGAAATTCAAATTTAACTGTACCTTCTGTATTTTCTCTGGCAACCCTCCTTGGGTTTATGAAAGTGTGCTTGAACTAAAGCCAGGTTTCCCTACTTGTAGTTCCGGAGTCTTTTGAGCATGTTATAAGCATGCCTGTGCTTTTTAAATTGATTTATTAAGTTACCTGTGTGGTACAGAGCCGTATCCGATTAGCAAGAAACTACAAAAAAGGTATTGTCATGTGGAGCAAGAGTTTACTGTGGGAAAGGAAAAGGCAAAAATGAAATCGAGTCTTTAGAGTTGAGGCCTCGGGAGGGGAAGGAGAAGTGCCTAGCATGGAACTTAAGTGTAACGACTGAAAATAATATTCAGCGGTCACAACTTCGTTTGAAAATGTGTCTTTCTATCATTCCATCTTGCCAGGCACATGCCCTGTGAAACACAGTCAGGGAGGCTGTTTTATGACACTGGACTGATTGTGGCCAGATGTTAATTTTGCTGTTCGCTATATTTTATTGCTGCTATATTATCTTTAAACTGCTGGACGATGACATGTAGTGAAACTCTTAATATACAGTAGTCAAAATCATCAAATTACGGGGTCCGGGAAGCCCATGTTCATCTTGAAAGTATTTTTCAATACCTTCCACACTTCTCTAAAGTCCATTCATTTATCTTAGTATCTTATAGCTAAGAGCTCTACATTCACACTATGGAAAAAAATCCAACTTCTGGGGAAAATATGTTGATGTAGTTACTGTTTTCATTATCATACATCATGTTCATATTACTATGGGAAAGAGCCCTTTTCCCTTAGAAAGAAAACATTTCACTGAGAGGTTGGTATGTGGAAACACACCAAATACAACAGCACCCTCCACTGTTCATTAAAGGAAAATGCGTGCTTTGGGGATGCAAACAGGAAAATAGGGCTGGTTAAAGGGGAGGAGGAGTCATTCCAATTAGAGGCAGATTTGGTTACTGTTTAAAGGACAAGCGTTAGTGTATCTAGATATAGGAGATTGGAATTTAACCACTTGTTTTTTTGCAGTTTTGGCCACCCCCAGTATATGGGCGGGTGCCCTAGTCCTTAAGCCATAGGCGCCGCCCCGAACCACTTTTTTTTTTTTCTTTTTAAATAGCAAGAATTATATAAAGGAGTGTCCATTGACTTTTGGTAGTAACAAAGAATAAAACTATAAATCACCTCAAGTGAAACTTTCACTATGATGGGATTGCAAAGGATATAATTTAGCATCATCATATTTTTGTTGTTTATTCATTATTTACCATTTCTCATGATTATATTTTCTCTCTCCTTTATGTTGGAATAGAGACTGACAGACAAGAGCAAATTAAAATCAGATGCAATTTGCAACAGTCTGGAGAGGAAGCTGGTGTGTGTGCTGACCCTGGAACCATAGGCTCTGTGTATTTCAAAACTTCAGTATTCAGAGCTTGACCCAGCAGCACCTGGAACTTGACCCAGCAGCACCTGAGTGTGAACTGCTTCTTGCCGCAGCCTACCTGGAAAGGTGGGCATGTCTGTTGATTCTGCAGTGAAGCACTCTGTTAGCAGTGCCTGCTATCCAAGGTGACCACTGCTTTGGCCACCCTCTAGTCTCATCCTAGAATTCTCATTTCATCCTAGAGAGTTCTGGTGTTAGATGTGTGAGGATCTTTAAAGACCGTCTAACCTGACCACTTCATTTTATACCTCACAAATTCAGGGTGACTCCCTGAATATCTACATACAAACATTTTATTTCAACTAGCCTCAGTGTTACTAATGACTCAACTTTGTTTTTAAATTTCTCACTCAGTCTTGGTGGCAAAATCAATTTTTAGAGAGATGTTACATAAAGGACCCATTTTCATAGAGGAAATTGGGATGGTGGGTATTCAGTTTCCTGGCTAAGGCTGCTGAAACAATTTGTTTTATTGCTTTTAGAGTCTGTTTAATTCATGGAAATATATGAAGTCACACTCTGAACTGATGAATGGTTAGTTTTGGTCTGTTGGTGAATTATTCTTCCATAACGTTGGTATGTGAGGTGGTGGGTAAACCATTGTACTCGAGGCAGGTCTAGAACAAGTTTAGAGCTCTTAACTGGCACATAGAGGTACTGTGAAATCAAGTTAACTTCATGGCCAAATTAATATGCTTAACAAAATTTAGCAATATTTTAATATAATTAAAGATGAGAAATAAGCTAAAAATATATCAGGCAATTTATTTTTATTTCATAGAGCAAAGAACTCTACTAAGTCTCTAATTCTTCTGAGTCTTAGGTTTATAAAATTGAAAAGGAACATGAAATAAAAACAAAGCAAAACAAAACAACCAACTTAAGTTGACTCTCTTTAAAGATCCTTCATGTTCTTTTTTTTTTTTTCAAGACAGACTCTCTGTGGCTCTGGGTAGAGTACAATGGCATCATCATAGCTCATAGCAACTTCAAACTCCTGGGCTCAAGTGATCCTCTTGCCTCAGCCTCCGAGTAGCTTGGACTATAGGTGCCCACCATAACCCCTGGCTAGTTTTTCTATTTCTTAGTAGAGATGAGGTCTCTCTTGCTCAGGCTAGTCTTGAACTCCTGAGTTCAAGTGACACCCCCCCCTACTTTGGCCTCCCAGAGTGCTAGGATTACAGGCCTGATAATTTGGGCCATGGAGCCAAATGTTGCTAGTAAATTGTAGTAAACAGAGCTAAATAAACTAACCATGTGTAGACTGCAGTCGCTCAGAAATCTAGTCTAGAAATCTAGTTAGAAATTGGTTGCCAAACCATCGTCCTTCACACTCACTGGGTTTATTTTGTCAGTACAGTTACTGCGAAAGGTAGCCCAGGGGCAGTGTAGCCTCTGGTTTTCTAAAAGGTGCCGCATAGACTGCTTCTGTGACCAATTTCCATAAAGTTCGTTTAGCAGTTCAAACTTTATTAAGACTCTTGACAAAAACAGCTGCTAGAATTGCAAAGGAATGTAATAAAAAACATAGAGTCAGAAACAACCAGAGTCTATAAAAGCAAGATCCATAGTGGCCAAGCCCCCTTGGAGGCGCAAACTGATCCCAGCCTCCATCAGTACCATGCAGACCCCAAACATGCAGACAGCAGGACACCTAGGCTTGCCTGAAGCTCTGAGGCTCGAGGCCTCCTTCCATCATTGCCGATAACCCAGTTAAAGTCCGGGCAGGATGCCAAGTAAAGAGCACAAGCAGGACGAGCACAGTGGTTTAAAGAGTGAGGAAGCACTGGAGCAAATTCACTTTATGTTGGTTTTATTACGTAGTAAAAAAATCTCCAACACATACTCATTTACTAAAAAGAAAACAATAAATGTTCAGTTGATTGTAGTTTCCATATTAGCATGGAGGGGCATGAATTGGAATTAGCCAAAGATGCTGAGATGCATTTGGAAATCTCAGTGGAAAATTTCAGGTTTGAATGAAATAAGTAGTAGGAATTAATGCTGACAATCTGTGATTGTTAAGCATCTCTGATGTAGGGTCTGAGGGCGGGGATCTTTGATTCATACTTCACATATTGTTCAAATGACCTCTAGAAATTTCCGGGAAAAATAGGAACACAGCCACTGATATTGCTTTCCATATACAAATGTAATATTCAGAGAATGGAAAATTAGTTTATTTTTGTGGTTTTGACTGTAATCTCAAGTGAGGCAATTTGAAGAGGCTGGTGTGATAATGGAGGAAATGGAATTGAAAGTCCATTCCTTCCCTGGGCACTGCCCCCCTGCTCATACACAGAATGAGAAAAGGAACTTCTCTGGAGACCTGTGGAGGTCAAGATCAATCTCCAAAGTAGGAGACAGGAAGAGACATGGTTGAGACCATTGAGTGACAAATCATTTTAGAGGACCTTGGACAAGTGACCATTTTAATGTGAAAGTTAGGGGAACTGCACCCTGCAGAACATCTGAAGAGGGTGTGAGTCCACTTGGGATATAGGTGGCAGTCATGGAAGATCTCCCACCTGTGTGGCTCCAGCCTGACTTATGTTCTCTGGGAATGCAACTGCTTCCTATTAATGTGAGTGCTGCCTCTGGATTGTCCAGTGCTGTGACCCTACCACTCATGCTCTCATTCATTCAACAAACATGTGAGAGCTTATTATGTGCCAATTCTGGGGATGCAGAGATGGACAAGTAGCTCTTATCCTCCAGTGCTTCATAGCTCAAAGAGAGAGAGAGAAGGACCATACAAGTTCAGTGTGAAAGGTGGGATACAGAGGAAGCCTAACTTACTCAGACCTGGGGGTCCAGAAAGCATTCCAAGGTGGAGTACAGTGGACTGTGACATGGACTCAAATGTAGGAGTTAGCCAGTGTGGAAGAGGCAGGGTGTTTCTAGGAAGAAGGACTCTGGCCAGCCTCAGGCTGGGAGGGCGCAGTGCCTGTTGAAGCAGGAGTGCTCAGGCTGGAGCGGGCAGAAAGAGGGAGTGCAGGAGGCCCCCTGGGCTGGGGTGAGGTGCAGGCTCCTCCTGGAGCTCTAGCTTCTCCCCATTTGGGCTGCACTACATGGGGGGGACCAGAGGCCTCTGTTGGGAAGGTGTCTACCATTCCCTCTTGTTGTTCATCTTGTTTAAGGACAAGTGAATGGCTCAGCTGTCCATATTCCCTAAGAGGATCACAAACTGAGTTTGTACATGCTGGTCTATGTCCTCAGCTAGAAGAGAGCTTTCCTCCTCAAAGGCTGGGAGACATGGAGACACGGGTTACTGCTGAGATACGGCCATGCTGGCATCCACAGGACAGGCCACAGGTCACCCTTGGCTGAGCCAGGGGGTGCAGAGGTGCCTCTGATCACAAACAGCGCCATTGGGGTGATGTCACACCACTTAACAGTGGGCCCAGCAGCTTCATCCTCTCCAGTAGCCTCATCTTAGGCGGACATCAGCATGGACCTGGGTAATGATTCACAACTTTTTGTTTTGGTTGGGGTGTGTTTATGTGTGTGATCTTTTTATATTTTTCAGCTTTCTTGAGATATAATTCATATACTTTATAACTCAACTGTATGACACATAAACAATTCAGTGGTTTTAGTATTTTACATTATTACTTGTGTTTAAATGTAGTAAATTGTATGCAGCATACATACTCCATTTTAACAATTTTTAAATGTATAATTCAGTGGCATTAGTCCCATTTACAATGTTGTACAACTGTCACCACATCTGTTTCCAAAACTTTTGTGTCATCGCAAACAGAACCTCTGACTAGTGGTTACTAAACAATAATTTCAATAATTTCACATTCCCCCTTTTCCTAAATCCCTCTATCCTCTCTCCACAACCTCTAATCTATTCTCTGCCCCTCGTGAATTTGCCTATTCTAGATATTTCATGTAAGTGGAACTATGCAATATTTGTCTTTTTGTGTCTGGCTGATTTCACTTAGCATAATATTTTCAAGGTTCATCCATGTTGTAGTAAGTATCAGAATTTCATTCCTTTTTGTGGCTGAATAGTATTCCATTGTACACATGTATTTTGTTTACCCATTTATCTATCGATGGACACTTACTTCCACCGTTTGGCTATTGTGAATAGTGCTGCTATGAACCTGGGAGTATAAGCACCTGTTCAAGTCCATGCTTTTAATTCCTTGGGGCATATTCCCAAGAGTAGAATTGCTGGGTCATATGGTAATTCCATGCTTAGTTTTTTGAGGAATCACCAAACTGTTTTCTTTTTTTAAATTTTATTTATTTTTTTAAACTTTATTCAAATTAATATAAGGATACAATAGTTAGATTACATTGTTCTCACTTCTGGGGTAAAGTTCCATTTTACCAAATTCTTTTCCATAGCCGCTTCTCCATTTTACATTCTCACTAGCAAAGTATAAGAGTTCTCATTTCTCTACATCCTCTCCAATGGTTATTTTCCAGGTTTTATTTTTGAGTTTTTACTACAGTTATCCTAGTGGGTGTGAAGTGATAGCTGCTATGGTTTGATCTGCATTTCCTTAGTGATGAATGACATGGAGTGTTTTCTTCATGTGGTTTTTGGTCATTCGTACATCATCTTTAGAGAAATGTCTGTTTCAGTTTTTTTGTCCTTTTTTGGTCCAATTTTTGTAACAGTTGGGTTATCTGTCTTTTTGTTGTTGAGTTTAAGCATTCTTTATGTATTCTGGATATTAAACCTTTACAGATACATGATTTCCAAATTTTTTTTCCCATTCTATAGGTTTTTACTTTCATCTTGATAATGTCATTGGATGGTATACAACTTTTTCAAAGCAGATGAAATGTCCTGTACCCCTTTTTTTCCCCTTGCCTCCTTGCTGCCTCTTCTCTGTGGCAGGAGCACAGTTGAGTGATTGGGGAAGGAAGGGACTTTGATGTGCTAGGACACCAAGGGAGACCTTCTCAATTTGGCTTTCTCAAAGAGGCCATTCTTTCCGGAGGGTATTGCCCTGCAGAATATAAAATTCCTCATGATGAATTAATCATTTCCTATCTACAGAGGCTACTTTTCAAAGTAAATATCCCAATCATCTCCTCACTCCTGGGCAAAGTCCTAAGCTCTACTCAGCCACATCTGCTTCCAGCATTCATGTGTCAGGACGCCCGCATTCCAGGGCAGAGACGCCGCTATGCAATCACAGAGCAGTGCTGCTCCTAAGACCTTCATCTCCCCACTGCTTCATAATGGGGAAGAGATGTGCGTGCATGTTTCAAATTAAGTCAGGTTGTGGGAACCTAGTCCTGCAATGAAATGACAGGGACCTTAAAGCTGGGGTCATTGCAAAGGATGCTATTCATGTTTTCCATCTGACTCCAAGACTGAACTTGGCATTCTGGGGAGAGTAGTCAAGTTTCATTAACAGGGTTGGTCCATTCTCACTCTAAAAGCCCCTCTCAGTCTGGTTCGAGGGCTACCAGCTTGGTAGGTCTCAAGGACAGCAAGGATGGATTTGTTTCCCAGGACTGTGCCAGTGAAACTCGACCAGAGCTGCAGACTTTTTTTTTTTTTTTTAACCATTTAGTATGGAAAATTCTAAGCACATGCAAAAGAAAACCTCCAGGTTTCCATCCACTAGTGTCAATTATTATCCATGCAGGGCCAGTCTTGTTTCAGTCTCACCCCACTTGTGCCTCCCTGGCCAGTGCCATGTTGAAGCAAATTTCAGGCCTCATGATTTCATTAATAAAGTTTTCAGATTATGTATCTGAAAGATAAGAACTCTAAAGATATGAATCCATTATCACAGGTCAACAACGTTAACAGGGATTCTTTGCTATTATCCTATATCCAGTTATGGCTCACATTGACCCATAGTCTCATTAATGTATTTTAATGATCCTAATGTTGGTTCTTTTGAATTACGGATCCATTGGTCATGCCTTGTATTTTGTCAGTATGTTTTTATTAGTCTCTAGCTACACTAGGTTTTAAATAAGCCAAATCTGGTCCTTGGGAGAGGGGATAGTGAGTGGTATGTTTTGGAGAGGTGGGCCCTGTTGTTCGGGAGGGTCCTGAAGTTGGCCTTCAGGAAATGCTTGCAGGTGGTCAGTCTCAGAGAAGAATATTAAGATGGGATAGTGATGGGGGGAGTTTAAATGGGATATTCACTTTGTAGCATTTGAAATTTTTACAATGAGAACACATTTGTATATTATGTATAGAATACAAAAATGAGCTTAAAAATAAAAAAGAGAATAAAATGAAGACAGTGAATCATACAGCTTGGCATGTCCTAGACATGTGGGTTGAGGACAGGGGTATGAGTGTGAGACACAAGCAGCAGGGAAAGGCCTTGAGGAGACGAACAGACCAGGGCTGCCTGCGCCCTTCCTCTCTTCCTTGAGCTCAGCAGGGGGAAGACCTGTTCTCCCTCCTTTTGCCAGACTCGTGGGCATAATATTCTCTGCACACAGATTTCAATCCTCTGCATTACTCTGCTGTGCTTTTAGGATCTTGTCCTCACATTGCTCACCAGAGATTGGATGCAATTGCAGAATCAGGTAGAGATGAGAAACTTTCAGCTCTGCAGGAAAGTGCTGCTGGGACCAGCAACCACAAGGACTTTTAAAATAAATAACTTTGGGAAGGTCAAGCTCCTCCAGGAGCTTCTGGCACAATTCTACCCGCACCCCTCCACTCCCATATCACCATGGAGAGAGCAGAGAAGGACCCACTGATGGTTCTGAAGATGTAGGAGAGGCCGAGGTTCACTTGCACTTATTTCTTTCTCCCAAATCAGCCAACTAAATGAACATTCCTATTCTCTGGGGGAGAAGGGAGTGAGCAATAAAGAGAAGCTAAAAGATTCCTCTTGTATTTTTCCCTCTAGAGGAGTGTACTAGAAATTTTATCCTCTCTTGGCAAACCTAAGGAGTCAGGAATAATGCAGCCTGTAACTTAGCCTCTGCACTTTGTTCAACTAACTGGGAATGCCCTTCCCTTTCCTGGTGCTCAAAGGACACACAGTCCTTTAAGTGCCCCATCCCAACCATTTTGTACTCCCATATGATTATTCTGGGCTGAGTGAAAAGTGCCTGGCCAGTGCCATGACCAGACCCTGCCCTTAGGGTCTTGGGATCTGGGAGGGAGAAACAGTATAGACTTCAAGGTGAATGACTGAACATATACGGCAGCTTGAGTGTCATGGAGAATGATGTCCTAAAGCTGTAAACAGGAGGCTAGTAGAGCTCCTGGTTTATATGTTCTAATAAGATTCAAATGCCTTATTTCTAAGACACATTATCCCCAAGTGGAAGATCCAATATTGTTCTGTTGTGTACGGACAATGAAATGCTAAATCCACCACCATGTGAGGCCCTCCTCAAAGTGTGGGCCCCATAGCACATGCTGGTCAGTAACTACCCCAAGCGTAGCTTCTCTGTTCACGAGAGGCTGTGGGGGACCAGGGATGCTGAATTTGAGAATTTAGGGGTGTCTAGGCTCTCTTGAGGACCTGCGAGTGTGTTACATCATCCCATAAGGACACCAGTGTTTAACTTTCAAAAGGGGGAAATCTGGTCTGGTCCCATAGTTGTAGCTGAGAATTTTCTAAGTCTGTTTTTAAATGAAGTGTGAGTGGTACTCAGTCAGACTTTAGAAATGAAAAATCCCATATCCTATGCTTTGAATGTTTTTTCAAAATATTAAAACTATACTTCATAGTATTTAAAATACAATTTAAAGCAAAAATTAAATATGCCTATGTATACCTGTCAATCTATACCTATGTCCTTGAACTCTGAGTCCATTACAGATTTGAATGTGGATTATGTGGAACTCTACTATTTCTCTTTAGTGGATATTTTTAATCATCCTGAAGGTCTTTGTAAGATTTAGTTGTCCACTGAGTTTCACTCCTCCTCTTATCTTTTAAATGCTTTGGACCTTTCAATTCAATGGACATTCTTATATTCAATTAACCAGTTGGTTTTCCTTACACTTACTATTATTAAAACCATACGTGAAGTAGTGAATGAATTACAGTTTTATATTGCTGAATAGAATTTTCTTACTACAAAGGAAATGTTATATCTCTTATATAAACTTTACCAATTCTTCTTTTGGGGAACATGTTTTTGGCTTATTTTTTAAGGAGTATTAATTTTTTTAATAGACTTTATTTTTTAGAGCAATTTTAGATTTACAACTTGAGAAAAAAGTAGAGAGATTTCCCATATGCTCCCCTACCTCCCCCTAGCCTCCCACATCCTCCACCAGAGTGGGACATCACTTACAACTGAGGGACCTACATGGACAAATCACTGTCACCCACAGCCAATGGTTTACATTAGGGTTCACCCTTCGAGTTGTATGTTCTATGTGTTTGAACAAATGTTTAAGGACACTTGTCCACCATTATAGGATCAGAGAGGTTTCACTGCACAAAAATGCTCTGTGCTTTCCCTTTCGTCCCTCCCTGCTCTCAATCCCATTGTCAAAAGACAAAATTACCACAAATTTAGTTTGAAGATCTAACTTGCTTTCAGTATTTTGAAATTCTAGGATAGAGCAACACTTCGTTCCATTAAGTAGAATAGGGCTGTGGGGAGCTGAGCTGAGATGAGCAGAGCTTTACAGGCAGAAAAGGGCAGAAGAAGATAGAAACTAGGGACAAAAAGGAGATCGGAGACTTCAAAGTTGCTTTCCTTATAGGGTTAGAAACAGAGGGGACTTCCTTATTATATAGGCTATATTAACTGAAATCTCCTGTTTTTCTGGGACTGGGGAATGACCCATTTCAAAGTTTAATGTGGTGATGTGGCACTTAGCACAAATGACTCCATCCTGGTTTGGTCTGGTCTGTTGGGGCCTAGTGCAGGAGCTCAGTCCAAACAAATGACCTCACATAATATTGGTTTAATAGTGCCCACTGGCTTTTCAGGTTCTTGGATTTTGACTTCTCTTTCTAGGCTCCGGTATCTCTCATGTTTTCCAGACCACTGGGGCGCTTGAGTTTTCATCTTTAGACCCTTGAGAATTCTCCAAGAATTTTCGATCCTGAGATTGTCCCTTACTTAGCCTGTAACTACACCCCCTTTCTTTGTCTCATTGACTGCTATTATAAGTTAATTTATTCATGTAAATTAAGGAGTCACAAAACAAAACATACTAACTGAAGCAAAGCAGAGCAGAGAAATAAAAGACTGTATGGTGATGTTATGGTAATAGCACTTTGATTGCTCAAAGAGCATTATTTTTTCCCCAAGGCTGTGAACAAAGGTTGTTGATTTGTGTGATGGGCAGCACTAGGTTGAAATATATTTATTTTAATTTTATAATTGCAACTTCTAGGGTTAAGTCATCTCAAGGCACAGTTACAGAGGAATAACAATTAGTTAATTGAAATATGTGACTGGTATAAAATTACCAGTTTAAAAATCAATAAAACATTTGAAGATCTTTCTTACTTATGCAAATTAAGACTGAAAGGTTATGTTGTCTTGGCTAAGGACCCAGTTGCAAAAGTAGAGGGTAATTCAACCTCATGTAATTCCCCAGTTCAAGCTGTGATGATGGATGTCCAATACACTTACTTTATGTTGACATAGAGTGGTTAGCCTAAGCACAAATGTTTGATAATAACAGTGTATGTAGCAGGCTTGGAAATACAAGGCTTATTCACTATTTCAGAATTAACTTCTGCAATGATAAAATCCAGGGAAGGAAGGAGAAAAGGAGGAGAAGCAGAAGGAGAAAGAGGAAAAGAAGGGGTGGCACCTGTGGCTCAGGCAGTAGGGCAACAGCCCGCTATGCCAAGGGTGGCAGGTTCAAGCCCCAGCCCTGGCCAAACTGCAACAACAACAACAAGAAAAAAAAAAAAAAGAAAGGAGGGACTGAAATAAAAAGAATAACAAGTAGGAAAAAAAAAAAGAAAAGAAAAAAGGAAAAGAAAAGAAAAGAGGAAAAGAAAAGGAAAATTCTTGGCAAGAGTTGTTCATTAACAGGCGATTTTCATTAAAACAAGGCTAGGATCAACTCTGGAAAGCTTGATAAATCCCTGATAAGGTGCCCAGATGTTCTAATGAACTTTCTTTGGGTTTCTGCCATTTCAAGTTTATGTGTTTTGCCCAAAGGCCAAAGATTGGGATGGTACCAGCATCTGATATGAATTGTTCAAAGGAGCCCCTCTCCTCACCTCTGGACACTGGATGGCTGCTGGAGAGGCTGCAAATTGGATCAGCCTAATAGAAACTGTAGTCAAGCCTGGAAGCAATATTCTGGGTCACTTTTCCAGGAACAGTGTTCCAAGAAAGGAAGGATTCTTGGGATCTTTTCACTGCCTAACAGCAATTGGTATGTTTTTCAGACAGAGTGCAGGCTGCCATCTAAAACCCCATACATTTTCAGGTCTAGTTCTTGACGTCCCAGCCATGGGAAGATTCACTCGAAAACCATTTATCCACAATTGTTTGGTTGATGTTCCAGGCTCTAGGGATTTACAGATGAATAAAGCAAGGTCTCTTTCTTCCAGGAACTTCTAGACACATAAAGTGAGACACAGGTAAACTGACAAAGGCCATGATGTGCCTGAAGCACAAGGGTGCTATTTCGCTAAGGTCCTGAGATCCTCAGCCTGTTGTCAAAACTGCAAGGTGGTTTAGTCTAGGTCCAGTTGCCTATCAAAAACCAGTTATTGAGACACTGAGAATTGATAAAGAAGAAAGGAATTTTTAATTCTACACATGTCTTGTTGGGAGAATGGGAGAGTATGTCTCAAATCTATCTCCCCAAACAAAGGCATATCTTGGGCTTTTAAAGGAAGGGCCATGTGCCACCTTGTGGTGTATCTCACAAAGGGCACTGCATTGGGGGAAGGTTGTGGAGGATGGTGAATCTTGTCTTCATGAAATCTGTCCCAAGGCCTTCAGAATCTCAACTCCTGGGTTGTGTAGAAAATCCATCATTTTAGGCTGGGTGTGGTGGCTCATGCCTACAGTCAGCACTTGGGGAGGTTGAGGCTAAATCATATGAGGTCAGGAGTCCATCATTTCTGGGAAATTCAAAGGGTCAAGTAGTTTAGGGAAAGAATTATACAAAACATATAGGGGTTCATGGTGGTTACAAGCCTAAAGTTTCCATTTTGGATTTCATAGTTTCCTGACACCTGGGATTCTACTGTTTTCCCTTCTTACGTGTGTGTTGGTGACTAGATCTACTTAATTCATATCATTGAAGAATGGTTTATCATTAGTTGTTCATTCTTATTTGTTGCTCTAAATTTTGTAAAATTTATAACAGGGAAGAAGATAAAGGACTTATATAATACAACTGGGTATCAGTTGCCTGCACTATGAAATGATTGTTTTTTAAGCTAATTGTTCCTAGAAACAGGTTTCAAGTATATGACCAAATAAATTTCATCGTCCTACACAAAGAGTGTCAGATTTTATTGAATTTAGAGATAGTTTACTTCAAATGAAGGTATGTGCTGATTTTAAAAAGTTAATGTTAACTACCAAAAGATGAATATGTATGAGGATCAATTGGTCTAGCCCACTGTTCTTAATATTACCATTACATTCATTCAATGAAATAATAGACTGTTAATGCTGAAAGGAAACTTAGTCCAATAATGGTAAATAGGTTTTACTTAAAAAGTCATTAGCAATTGGTTGGTGGTAGCTGCCTTGAGACTTGGGTTGAGAGAGATTCTGGGTCCCTGTTGGAGTTCAGGAACATGACTAATTAATGATGTCTGGCATGGATGCAGAATTGGGCAGGATGGCATGCCTCATATTTGCCAACTTCCTTTTCTTACATATAGGGAAGCAGATGCCCAGACTACATGGATCTATATCAAGTCCCAGTGAGCTTGAGTTGCAGAGCTTAGAGTAGAACCCCATGTTTCACCTGGAAGGGGGAGTCAAGTCAGCTGGCCAGAATACATTGACTTGTATTAAGTCCTGATGAGCTTAAGTTGCAGAGCATAGAGTAGAACCCCATGTTTTCACCTAGAAGGAGGGGTCAAGTGAGCCGGGGGAAACAGAAAGCGGCAAGGATATATATACTGATCAGTTCCTGGTGGGCAATGGCACACTTACAGAAGTGTTATGGCTCCTATCCACTGGAGGCATTTTCCTGGAGGCAGATGGAGTAAGTGAGAGCAGGAACTGACTCTGGTAGAGAATTAAGGGAGGGATGTGCTCTGGCATATGGAGAAGGATTCCTTGCACGAGTGGCCAGCGATTAGTCACACTTGGTTCCAACTCTGGTTCCATACCTGGCTTATCTTTAACACCTAGTCTACCTCAACACAAACAATATAAAAGAGAGAAAAACACTTTGGGGTCATTTGGGAATACTTGCATTACAGCTAAAATGAAAAAGGCAGTGATTATGCCATGGAATAGAGAGAGGAAGCTGGGGGCAGGTCCTCAGCTCAAGTGCCAGGTCCCCTCTCCCTTGTGCAAAAAAAAAAAAAAAATGATTTTGTTAATATTTCTCATCAGGAACTTAGAAACCAATGTTTTAATCCAGAAATTCTTTATCCTGAGATAGCACCAAACCAGGTAGCTTGCGTCAAAATGTCAAGAAACATGGAATTCCAACAGCTGAACACAGCTGAAAAGAAAAACATACTTGTAAAGAAGAATTTAATTGTGGGTATTTCTGTGCTAACTAAACAGCAAAGTTTGAGGCCTAGAATAAAACAACATTTAAAAAATTCTATTGGAACAAAAGACCAAACTGAGACAAGCAGACCAAACACCAATCAGCGCCCACTGAACACAAATCCCCATACTATAACTTGCCTAGTGGAAATGACATTTCTGAATTCTATTCTGTTGTCTTAAGAGGAAATGGTTCCCTGGATTTTTATTAGCTCTGATCCAAGTGTAGGGTACTTCAGGTGCTGATAGCCCCTGTGCTCTGCATGATGCATGTTCCTACCGCCTCTCTGCTATCCATGGCCCCGGCTCAGATTCACCGCCTAGTTTGGAATGCCCTGGCCCACCATGCTACATTTCTGAATCTGGCCTACCCCTTCAGGCCCAGATCAAATGCTCTCTCATTTATGAAGCCTTTCTTCACAATCTCATTTGCTGAAGCTCCATTTCATGTCCCTACACTTATTTCTCATGCTTCCCATCACTTGTATATTAATAGTTATTTTGGCTACATATCTGTGGGGCAATGAGCAGAATTGTCAGAAACTAACAACTTTCATGGGGGCAGACTTTGCATTGCCTGGTTGATAAACTCCCTGGAAAAGCTTCCCTGAGCTCTGCTTTCCTTGGAACTAGGGATTCCTCTTGCTTCAGAGGAGACTAGAATTTCCCACAGGCACCTTAAATCTCTAGGTTCAAGGCAGCTGATGTTGTGTAATAGGTTTTTCATCCAGTAGCCCGTGGCCCAAACCTAGACTGTCTGGCACTGAGCAGTCTGTTTATTCCCCCACTGACAAGACTGCTTTGCGTGGTGACCCGTGTCTCTCCCCCAGAATGCAGAGCCATACTGCAGGTCCGGCTGTGCCCTGGTCTGGCACATTGCTCTGTGGGATCTTGGAAAGTTCAGGGCAGACTCTGCCTTCTCTAAAGTTCCCTAAGAAAGTCTCTTACTCAGTTCATGCTGCTTAACTTTTGGAATTCTTCCTATACATTGGTGCATGGCAGGTGGGGTTTTCTTGCAGAGCATGAAGAGACCCATGTTCTGTGTCAATGTCTTTCTCCACTAGTGGAAACAAAGATTATTTAGCTGGATGGGGCTTTCATAGCAACTCTTATAGGGTCAGAAAGCTGAGGAAAAGAGACCTGAGGGGACCGTGGTAATCACAGAGTGACTGTGAAGAGAACAGCAATGGATGAAGGTGTGGTGAGGAATGAGAGAAGGAATGCTCAGACGGAAGAGCCTCACAATGAGCTCAGAACTGAGTCCTGGTCCTGTCCCCTCCTCCACTTAAGCAAGGACGCTCAAGCTCTCCAAGTCTCACTGGTGTCCTGGAAATAGCGTCTGCCCTGCCTCTGACACCAGGTCCTCCCCTTTTCCTCATTTGTCCCTGGTTTACATCTTTCCTCAGCATCCTCTTCCCTTTGGCTTCCATGGACAAGCCCTGGTTTTAAATTGCCCCAACTCCAATGTTGCCAGCTTTTTCCTTCTCCATCTGCTTCGTTCCTCTTCTCAGTCTATGTCCCTCCTTGCTGGCCTCATGCATCTCATCTCACGGTGCTGGGCCAGACTTGCCCAAGGGTAGCTGCTTGATGCACTTTGGGCTGGCATCAGCTGAAGTTAGTTGAGGAGAAAATGAATTAAAAGGTATGACTCAAATCCTATGGTACCGAGGGGTATACTAGTGACACAGGAGGGCATAGTCACAAATATGTGAATACATAAGAGAGTGAGGTGATTCCCTTAGTGCAGTGTGGTAACTCTGGAGACTTATCCATGCTATCACCTGTCCTCTGGGGTCACATTCCCAGCTGTGAGTGAGCAGCAGGGCTACTAAGGCAGGCCCCTTCCTAGGAGACAGTGAACTCTTCTGACAGACACCATTGGCTCAAGGGCTGCCTGATGGCCTTGAAGAAATGTCCTTAGATTTCAGAGGGGTCCAGGAGACTTCCCCCTAATCCTCACTCCCTCCGTCCTTCCAGCTCAGACTTGCATCATGGTCTGAAGGCTTTAAATATTTTGCCAAATATCCTTCCAGAGAAGTTGTCTTACCAACATTCCCACATTAGTCTATTAGAGTGCCCATCTTCCTGCAACTTTGCTGCTGTGAGTGTGTGTGTGTAATTAACAATTCAATAAATGGGAAATATTTTTTAAAATTTGGAATGATATTGTTTCTTGTTAACTTGTTGCATGGTTGGTTTGCTAGAAAATAAATCTGTTTTTCCTAAGAAATGAATTCTGGATCTTTTATGTCACCAGTTGAAAATATCTATGTTTAAAATGTGGGCTTTCGGATATACTAAGGCCAACAGATCAGAGGACAATTGCCATTGAAAAAAATAGTTTATTACTCACAGTTCCAAGAGAAGGGGCACACCACGTCATGGGGGAGGCACATGTGCAAGCACCAGGGTAGGTCAGGAGAGGGGACTGTGGCAAGAGTCTTTATTGTGGTTTCTTCAGGAAGGAACAGATGAGGCAGGATAATCAGGTTTAGGATTTTCCAGTTTGAAAAATTTCAGCAGGCTATGAAGCATAGAGGCTGTCCCTATTGTCTGGTACCTTGCCCTTAGGGTAATTAGATTAGGCATATAGTGGCCCTGAACTTGTAGGTGAGTTGCTTACGATTTCTAGGAATTAGCTAACTAGGGAGGGAGGTAGTCCCTCCAGGGTTAGCAAGTCCTCACTGCTGCAGGTCCAGGTTGGAGGATGAATATACAACTTGTAGATATGTACCCCTGCACACCTGGGTGGAACCAAGGGTATGCCATGCCTTCTATCACAGGATCAATTAGTGGTAACAAGGGGGAGCCTTAGAATGCATTTCTTAAATTGTGAACTATGTTACCAAACTCCTAATTACCATTTACCATTGAAGTGCTCAATATCTCTTAAAGCAGGAGGGTGAAGTCTTGCTATCCAGAGTTCCCCTTTTCCTCACGACATATTCTAGTTTCAAAACCTTATACATTTTATTTAGCCAAGGCTCTTTGCCAAGGACTTTCCATTCATCCTATGCTATATGAGGCCATGTTTGCTGTGAGCTCGTTTCTCTAATTCCTCTCCCCATTTTACCCACTCCCTCTGAAAACACAGCTAACTGATGGTGAATTTGGTCATAGAAGCCCATTATTGGAAGCAATGGAATACAGGAGGATTTGTGGACTAGATTTTTTTTTTTCTCTACAAGAATTACAAGCTAACCTCAAATTATGGCAAGAATTTTTAAGGTTCAATAATTGAAAGCAAAAGGCAGTCCCAGAAGGAAAAAAAAATAAATAAAAAACAGTGTGGTCTGCAAGATATCTTTCAAATTGAAGCAGACTGTGTAACTCCCAAATATTATGGATACAAATTAGCTATATTTGATCACTGTCTCTTATTTACCCTAATTGTCTTCATTTCTGAGGTTTCCTCATACATTTTGTTTAGAGCACACTTGGTTTTGTAGTTCAGTATTACAGAGTCTGGGCTGCAGAAGTGGTGAGTAGTGTGCTTCAGATTTGAGGAGTGGGGAAAAAAGGGGAGAGGGGGAGAGAGAAAGGGGAAGAGGGGGAGGAAGGAGAGAACTGAGGGAGGCCAGGGAAAGAGAGAGAGAAGAGAGAATGATAGAAAGGTAAGAAGAATGGAGAGAGAAAACAAGGAAGAAGGAGATAAAGGGAGAGACAGAAGAGAGAGACAAGAAGAGAGGAACAAACATGAGGGAAAGGGATGAGAGAGAAGAGGAAAGAGAAATAGAAACAGGGGCAGGGTGGTGGAGAGGGGGTCTTTTTACAGGAGATATGTGTGTTTCCTCAAAGATATAAAAGTCTTAAGCATTCAGACCAAAGATATGCTAGAAGCCAAGACATTGTGTTATGTGAAATGTTTTGCTTGTCCCTTGGAATGACTGATGTAAACCTGAGAAGAATTTGAAATTTGAGCAGGCAAGCAACCAGGAATTAAGACCTTATCTAAAACTTAGTCAGAAACTCCAGACCACTGTAGTTAAGAAATTGGGTTGGAAATCTCCTGAGAAGTGGCTTTCCCACAAGATTTCCAAGGCTTCTTAGTTCTGAATGGATGAGAAATATGACAAAAATGTACCATTGCATTTGGTATCTTTTGTTCCTTTTTCTGGTTTGGGGTAAAAGTAGGAAACCAAGGACTGCAAACAAACTAATCAACAAGCGTCCCTCGAGGGAGCCATTTTGAGTTTGGGGAATGCCGCTGGCCTGCTCCCCTCTCTGAGTTTTGTTCTCTGTTCCCAGAACCTCTGCCTCCATGGCCACATCACTATGATCACAGCACTCACTCCCCTGAAGACCAGAGTTCAAATTCCAGGGTGGTAGAAAAAGGAAAATAAGTGTGGTCTCGACCCCTGTCCTCGTTGGCATCTGTTCGCACATCCATGCGCACGGCCGCACGCTCCACTTCTGCTCCCAATCCTGGTGTTTCCAGTTGTGGAACATCCTAGGAACGCCTCAGGGAGGGGAAAGAGACCTGCCGCAGGGACAGGATGGCAGCAGCCCTGCCTTCCTCACCTGTTGCCAGAAAGGCGCCTTGGGAATTGAGCGGCACTTATTGCAGCTTCTCCAGCACCCGGCCTCGGCTCACACTCAGAGCCAGCCTGGATGAAGGCGGTGGGACACAGGAGCAGCAGAGATGGTGTAGATGGCGCCACACCCGCTAGAGGGAAAGCGCAGCAGGCCACGCGTCCAACCTGTGGGTGCGTGTGTTTCCAAGTGCGCATGCGCGGAGGCCTTCCCTCCCCTCCCCCTCCCCCCCCCCCCGGGAAGATTTGGGCGGCCTGAGGGGTAATTGAGATTCAAGATGGAAGATGAATAGCGGTTCCGTCTCCGAGGAGGTAGGCTCCGCTAGTTTATTCAGTGTAGAGTTTGACAACTTGACTTACTCCCAAATGGTCTGTTCCTAAGGAAACACATTTCATTTCTTCATCTTTATTTAAATGGCACGGTAAACGCGGTCCTTTCTATATGTAGGCTCAGAGACAGGGCCCAGCCCAAGCGTCTGTCCGGGGGCAGAGAGGGGCCTGCGGCCCACACGTGAGGGGAGCGCCGCCCGCCCTACTCCAGAGACCTCTTCAGGGCTAGGCGCCCCGGTGGGAACAGGGCAATGGGGGAAAGTTCTGGTAAAGGGTCATTTCCCCCCTCTCTTTCTCCAATATTGTAGATTCAGAGAAGAATTTTTTGTTTTGTTTTCTGTTCAACATAGGCCAGTTGGATCTCACAAAGTTTTCTGACTAGAATTTCAGGCATATCTTGTGGAGTCTACTAAGGTTTGTATTGTTTTCTTCTTTAGGGATAGGGGTGAGGAAAGAGCTTGTTGGGGAAGAGGATACCAAAATTGCTAAAACTGGTTAGGAAAATGGTCACTCCAGCTTTTAGTTCTCCCATGGCTTTGGGGGGGCAAAGAATTCTATAAAGATCATGAGGCTTGCCAGAGTTTTTGTTTCCAGGAGGAATTTGTTTAAAATCATCTGTTATTAATAAGATTTCTCTTTAAGGTGACAGTATTTTGAAATAAAAGCTCCTATAGTTATTACTAAACCTTTTATTCTTTTAATTCTTATTTGCTAGACACTTTTGTTGGATTTCCTCCATTGTTCATAATTTATTATGTATTTTTTGTATGAAAATAGCCTGTTAAAATTGTTTGTTTGTTTGTTTTTAGTTTACTTTATAGCCCAGTGCCCAGTAACAACAACTACCAACACTTGATTGGTTCTGTTATTTCAGGCTGATGGCACTTACAAATTTATTTGATTCTTACTTGTGTCCAACTTGTAGTAACATAATCTTTTAGAAAACTTGTCTTTAAGTTTGTTGTTTATAGCCTCGAGATTTAGAGTCATCTCAAAACCAGTGATTTATTTTCATTTCACTCAGAATTTTATTAAGTCAATTACTATAAATAGGTCTGTTCATTCATTTTCCACGAGATGCACAGCCCCAGCATATGTAACTTTACTAACTGTAACTATTATGTTAATACATGATTATAGAAAATATGTAAATACAGAAAGGCATATATGCTCTTATGCATCACCACTCAGATGTGAATGTCTGTTTGAAGTTGAGTGCAATTATACTAAAAGTATATTTCACTTCTACAAATTTAAAGAATTCAGGAATAGAAAAACAATATTAAACTCTGTGGTCAGTTAAAACCCATTTATGAATATACTATATATCCCAGAGTGAACAAAGTGGTGGTTCTGGATGCACAGTGTCCCCTGTTGGTGTGAGTCCATGTATGTCTCCTGTGACATAACATCTCATCAACTGTGAGTCTAGGGCTTAAAGAAAAATGGCCTCTAAATCCATGTCAACAACTTCATTTAGTCCTCAACCAAAGAAACAGCCAACACTTCCAACAGGAAAAGATATGACAGGAAGATATTTTTGAGTGGGGCTTGCTGAGGATTGTTCAAGATGATGCCCAATTTCCCTCTTATGTACTGATGTTAGAAAATACCCTGTGAATGAGTTGCCACTCTACTCAAAATTAATGGCAGATGGATGGTATTTTCAGCATAATTTAGATTTCCTGGTTTCTTTCTCATATTTGCTTCTCTGATGTTTCTATGATGTTTTGCTGAACTTTAGCCTGTGCTCAGCATGTGTTCATTACCAGCTGAGAAAACCCAAGGTGAAGAGATGAGTGTGTTATGAAGTCAGAACAAAAGAGTCAGCAGAACATAGCAGTCTTAGTATGGTTTGTGGAAGTATGTTCATTTGGCAAAAGCTGTTTCTGAAACAAAATAATTGTGTCACATGTGCAATTCTTAACAGAAATAACCCCTGCCTCCAAGGACCCTTTTTTTAAGTGTTTTTGTAAGTGTTAGATAGGCCTAATCTGACTTCCTTTATCAACTTTACTGTTAAAAGAACCATTTTGTGAAAATATACCCTGCTCTGAATTGATCTGGGACTATGGATTTTTATGATTAGCTTTAGTTGCTAACACTGTGAAATTAAGTGCCTTCCAAATTTTGAAGCCTCTTTAGTCATGATCAAATGTTAAAATACATCATTCCTAAGTATAGAGTGAATTTGGGCATTTCTGAGCCACACAGTAATGGATTTCCTGTATTGAGTGATCTTAGTTGCCTTGTTATGGAATAATCATGTACATGATAAATTGAAATTCTTCAATTTCTATTTATTTGATTTAACAGTCTTCTGAATCTGAAGTCCTTTTGCATCACTGTTAATCAAAAGTTACATGAATGTCATCTGGCTTTGCAAATTTTGGTGTACTAGATCATGGTGACACCAAGATCAAGAGGTCAAGTGATGGCAGTGGTTAGTCCTCATGTTAGCTGGATCCTTTTCAGGAGATTTCAGTCCTCATGTTAGCTGGATCCTTTTCAGGAGATTTCCAGCTGTTGCCTTGGCCTGGCTTATACTGCTCAGCACCACTGAAAACAGAACTTTTAGAATAGGATTATCTTTCCCCTTCTCATCCGCAGGCAGGCCTGCAGTTATGCTGTGCAGACATAAAATTTGCATCCCATATCAATACCAAAAGTCTTACAGAGTTATGAGTATCTGTGTATGTGTCCTTCACAAATAATCTACTCTCCTAAAGTTGGGTGCTCTGGGCTGTATGGCAGGAGGCCATTGGTGAGTATTCATTAGCTCTTAGAACACAGGAAACCTGTTTTTTCTTGGTTATAAGAAGACTGCACTTTCCCCTTTTTTGGACAGTTCCCACTTAAGGTTTATGAGCTAGTTCACTATGCTATAGGACCTGGGTCAACATTAGCAGAAGCTGTTCTCTGCGCTTCCTCCCCCAAGCTTCTGCCTCCTAAGTTATGACAAAAGAGCTGCATGTATCACAGAAGGGTCAAGAGCCCCTTTTCTATTCTGAACTCACATTCTTGCTCCAACTCAGGATCATTACATACATCTGGGTAATAGAAAGAATTACATGTTTATAATATATACATCTTTATAATAGAAAGAATTATGCTCCTGGATATCTGTGTGGGAGGAAAATTCATACTTAAGGTTGTGGGGAAAAAATCATGTGGTGACTGATATGTTGAAAAGTGACCTCTGTGCTCAAATTCATGTCTACCTGGAACCAGCAAATGTAATCTTATTTGGAAATGGGGTCTTTGTATATGTAATCAAGTTAAGATGAGGTCATACTGAAGTAAGGTGTACTCTTAAATCCAGTCTGACTAGTTCCTTATAAGAAGAGGGAAATTTGGACACATATACAGGGAGAACACCATTTGAAGTCAGAGGCAAAGACTGGAATATTGCAACTATAAGCCAAGGAATGCCAGGGATTGCTGGTAATCACTAGATGCTAAGATATAAAGCCTCCAGAAGGAACCATCTGGCCAACATTGGATTTAGACTTCTGGCCTCTAGAACTGTGAGAGAGTCATCACTATTGTTTTTAGCCACACAATTGGAGGTAATTTGTTATGGCAGCTATAGGTTGCCACATATTAAATTAATACAGGAGGTTAGAACTGTGAATAAATGTTAATAGCTCTTATTATCTATACCAGGGGTCCTCAAACTACGGCCCATGGGCCACATGCGTTGGAGTGAATTGTATTTGTTCCTGTTTTAGTTTTTACTTCAAAGTAAGAGATGTGCAGTGTGCATAGGAATTTGTTCATAGTTTTGTTTTTTTTTAAACTATAGTCTGGCCCTCTAAAGGTCTGAGGGACAGTGAATTGGCCCCCTGTTTAAAAAGTTTGAGGACGTCTGATCTATACTATAAAATGAAGCGATAGAGATTAAACACTAGTAAGATTATCAGTAGCATTTAATGCATTTTAAATTGGAGGTAGTACAGACTATACAATTATTTCCCATTTATCATTCCTTAGTTGAGGTGACTTTTCAGGATTTCCTCCTCAGTTTTTCCAGTAAGATGTTTGTGTCTTTATTTTCCTATGTGAAAGATAATGCAATGGATTTTTCTTCTAGGTCTGCTTAATTCAAAAGGAAAGCCCCCCTGTTATTCCCCCAGATCATAAGATTAAACACTCCAAGTAGCAGGATTAACCCTGTCCTCCTTTAATTGTTTTCAAATTCACTCTGGAAACCTATACCACAACTTTGCTATGTACTTTATCTCCCTTTCTCTTCCCAAACACCCAATTTGTCTCTTTCTGTCTGCCTTAGAAAGTGCTGGCTAGGAGGGAACATGGGTTAGAAAGGACTGGCAGGGAGAAGCTGATACTAATCATGGTGTCCATACCCTGATTATTTGCATGTTGATCCAAATTCTGCTAAAGAGTTTCACCAGTCTGCTTGGGGCTTGGGGAAATCTTTCCATCAGGCCCTTAAACCAGGGCCTTTTATTTGGTCTAGAATCTTAATAGGAAAGTTTCAACATACACATATACTTAGATGATTAAGAAGATAAGTCTACCTAGAGTGAAAACTGATACTATGTAAAATCCAGAAAGCTGTTTAGAAATATCTCCTAAAGCTCAACATAAGTATTACCTAAGATTTAACAATTCAGCATATTTGTGCAATAGAAATGCCTGCAGTATGTTCAGCAAAAGATGTGTAAATATATTCACAGCAGTACAATTTTTTGTATCCACCAAACATTCCTTTAAAATAGAATTAATAATACATTGTAAAGTGTTTATGAAGTGGAAAACTATACAGCACTGAGAATGAACACATGTAATGGCATAGCTGAATGCCACAAACATAAGGTAAAATAAAAAGTAGACACAAAAAGGTACACACTATGTGATTTTGTCAGTGAAGTTCAAAAAGAGCAAAAATGGGACCATGGTATTAAAAGTAAGTGTAAAGGCTGCTGCTGGCATTCACTGAGGAATCCTATGAGCCAGCCTTCCTCCCTTTACTCCTCTAGCCAGAAGGGCACTGTTGTTCAGTTCAGGGTCTAGACCAACCAAGAATGATGAGATAGACCAGAGACTTTGACAAGAGCTTTCCAGAAAATTTCTTCAGGTATGTAGAATCTTGATGACTGTATTGTAGGACAGCACAGATCCTTTTTTTCTATAGTTATAAACATCCTCCTGAGTTTCAGGACATACCAGGATATGCTATGTGGCTCCTCCATTCTGTGCTTGACCAGGGCTTCCCTTTAGATTCCATGTCAAGCCAGGGTATCCACAAGAAATATGTGGCATACACAAATTATAATAATTTGAGAGAGACTAATGACAAGTGATAACACCTGGCTCTTAGATTCCTATGCCTGGCAGGGAGAAAGTGGCTGATGGTTATAGGAACTTGAGAAAGTCCTGTGGAGAAGGCCTCTTGGAGAACTGTCTTTTTAGCTCAAGGGACATAGCTAGTCAGAAGCAACTCCTCAGGAAGGAAGCTGGGAAAACAAATAACCTGATCTCATTCTCCACTGCCAAACCCAACTGGAAGTCAGAGGATGGGGAGCTCCTTGGGGCGGCTACTGGGCACATAGAGGAAGATGCAGAGTGGATCTGGGAACCGGAACAGAAACACATTGTGCAGACTCAGTGTATGCTCCACTGGAAATCACCGGGAGCCGCAGGGCTATGTGATCCTTGGTCAGGCTCTCTATGTTCTGGCTTTGAAAGCCCAGCACATTGACTAGAGAATAAAATGTGTTTATATTTGCCCAAGTTGTTCGATTTAAATGCCATCTTTGAAATGCCTTGATTACTGACATTGTAAAAAAAGTATACTTAGATAAAAAACTGAAGGAATTTCTTGCACAGGATTACTCTGGAAGAAAAATATAATAAAACTTTTTTTCTCTTTTGAAACCCTTTCATTGAAGTTTGTTAAACACAAATGCTACAAGATCTAAAACCTACAAAGTAGACATTGTTGAATATGAGCCCAGGGTGAGTGAAGAGATGATACCTGAAAACAAGACAGGAATGGGCAACAGCAAACTAAGGGGCAAAAGATGGGGTCATAACATCTACTTGCTCCCTAAAACCTACATACTACCTACTCTCAGATATAATATGATTTGCCCTGAAGCTCCTCAGAGCACATTGGAGGACCTTTCATTTATTTCCTTTGTACTTAACTTAGACTTAATAATGGAGAAGTATAATCCTGGCACTCTGGGAGGCGAAGGTGGGAGGAATCACTTGAGCTCAGGAGTTGAAGACCAGCATGAGCAAGAGCAAGACCCATCTCTACTAAAAATAGAAAAAAAAACTGGCCAGGTATTATGGTGGCGCCTATAATCCCAGCGACTATGAAGGCTAAGGCAGGAGGATTGCTTGAGCATGCTGTGAGCTAGGGTGACGTTATGGTTCTCTAGCCTGGGCAAGAGAGTGAGGCTCTGTCTCAAAAAAAGAAAAAAAAAAAGAAAAGAGCAAGGCTTGGGGCCCATAGCACAGTGGTTACAGTGCCAGCCACATACACCAAGACTAGTGGGTTCAAACCTGGCCCAGGCCAGCTAAACAACAATAACAACTGCAACTAAAAATAGCCAGGCATTGTGGCAGGCACCTGTAGTCCCAGCTGCTTGGGAGGCAGAGACAAGAGAATCACTTAAACCCAAGAGTTTGAGGTTGCAGTGAGATGTGATGCCACAACACTCTACTGAGGGCAATATCGCGAGACTCTGTCTCAAAAAAAAAAAAAAAGAGAGAGAGAGAAGACAGGGAGAGTATATTCATGGTCATAATTTGTGTACATTGAAAGCATGAATTATTTTGTTGGGTATGATATATACGCAGAAATGTGTTCACATAAGCAAACAGCTCAATGAATTTTCACACTGTGGACACATCTAAACAGATAGCAGGCTTTGATGTCATCTGGAGCCTTGCATACCCTTGGCTGACAACTTAGGCTGAATACCATGGGAGGAGGTACATGGCCACCACTGTGTGGGTGAATGGGCTATACATATCAGACTAGGCTTCTTGTTTCTAGTGTACTTGGAAAATGATGGATTTTCTTGAGGAGAAAAATTATCACAGAAAAGTACTTGTGTAGAGATCTGGAAAGGAAAGAAAAATAAGGTAGTTAAGGGGGGACAGAATGAATGGAAGACTATACAGGAAGTGTTATGCCATATTTTATAGAAATAATGGTGTATCAGTCATTTCTGTACAACCTCCTTTACTTATCTGGAAGAAGCACAAACAATTAAAATTGTCAAAAGTGAGTGTAGTTGATTCTAAGGCATGACTTTCTTGAGAGCAGAAATGTTAACATCAGGGACGGTTTTAGTGTAAAAAGATGTGTTTATCAAACTTCATGGAAATATTTGGGCTGACGATGGACTTAATAGAAATGTTCAGCCTATTTTCACTGCTTTATCACTTGAAATCCAGTGTCATAATGAATCAGAAGAAAAGTGATCTAATACATATTACAACTCCATCAAATTCACTGTCACAGTGGACCATGGATTTCATTATACTGACCAGACTTTACAAATATTGGGTTCTTTTGGTCCATTAATAATATTTAGGATATGTTGAAACCACAAATGAAGTTTTGGTGGTAAGGCTTGGAATAATGAGTCTTCAGGTCTTGGGGCTTATCCTGCTTTCTGGTTGTGTTTTCCATATAGGATTACATAATTGGCCCCCAAATGTATAATGGTTTAGATGTAATAATAGCATGTGTAGTCTGACTTCCTAAACAGTCCCTCACTTTCTGAAAACCAGATTCATCCAAAAACTTAAAAACCAAATAAATATTCTTGCAAGTGATTACTGCATTCCAGTTGTCATCTGGCTTGTAATGACTGGTTTTCAGTGTTCGGTGATGGCCCAAGCATAAAATAAATCTTGTTCTGATCCTCCATGTCAGCACAGCCATTAAGGCCCATAAACCATCCTCTCCCTTGCTGTCATTGTGGTGATGTTCTCAGTACTAGCTAATATAAACCTGCCTCCCTGGCCCAACAGTTACCAGACAGACATTTCATGGTTGCTGTTCCCTAAGCCAGATGAAAATAATTACAAGCTACAAGGACCGTTTTGCTATGACCTATTAATAGCTATACCATTTTTTGATGGGAGCTGCAGAGAGCATTGACACAGGATGGGTGAGAAGCAAGCAGTACCTCCTTCCCCTGAGGGAGATGGCTGGGGTCACTTCCCTCCTCAGCCCAGGGCAATGTGTGCCTGCGTGCCCAAGTCTCCCACACTGCTATTGCACTGGCCTCCCTTGTCCTTCCACTGGGAAAGAATGTTTGACATTCAAGCTATTCCAGGCAGCATCCTTGACGTCTCATTTCATGGGTCTGCTTCACACCGCAGTGATCGCTAGCTGTTAGCTCTCATGCCTTGGCTGTTTGTCTTGGCAGCTCCCCTTGTCTTGTTAACTGGACAGAATCAAGCAGAGGCAGCCTCCCCTGCACACAAGGGAAGGGGCGACATCTGTCATCCTTCTGCCCATCAGATGCCTGCAGAGGCCTCCAAGCGGGGCCAGAGGGCAAATGTCCTCATATTTGTCTTTATGTCTTTTCAAGTTAGAGGAAACTGCTGAAGGAAAGATTTTACTCACAGTCTTTTGGACAAATGTTGAAGCAAAACATATGAGGAGGGTCAGCAGGGCTGAGTCAGCAGTAGATACCTGGGGAGTAGAACCAGGATGCCCACTTGCTGTGTGGCCACCCCTGTGTCAGTTTGCACTGTGTGCACCATCCATATTATGTCATCCATGAAAATGCCTACATGGGAGGTGGTGTGTTTTCCATGTGCTCATTTGGTGCAGCTTCCTGGGTAGGAGCATTAGCTCAGGCAGATCTCATAATTTCAAACCTTAAATCTCATCAGAATAGATGAGTACTACCTGATGCTAAAAAGGAGGAAAGTAGGCCAGGGAAGCACACCTTCAAGGTAGAATTTCCCCTGAATTAGTAGTAACATCAAATATCAGATGGAAGAGTTTGAAAGAATGTATAGTACTGAAAGATGATCAAGAATTTGAGGAATGAGTTCTAGTCACAGGTCAAGTAGGATTCTCTTCTATTGGCTTGGGCTAAGAGATGGAAGGGATGAGAAAACAATTTCTTCTATAATGGGCTGCCATAGTTCTGTGGCTCCGGGCCGGTGTGTGGTGCTGGCCTTCAGGAAACATTTGCCAATGGCTCCTAATTTGGTTTCTTTATTGACTTTTATTGAGGATGACCACATTTACATGCAGAAATCCTCCAGAGTAGAGAAAGCCTTGTATAACTTCAAAAGAATCTAACAAGATGATATTATGTGGACACCACCTTTTGTGATCCCCTCCTCTCCATTGTGCCTGGATGGTACTAAAAAGTGATCAGCTTGACCTGGGCCCAAGCAAGAAGGAGTCAGAATAGACCCACAGTCACAACAGGAAGTTGAAGAAGAAAGGACAATGAAAGAATAATATGGCAGCTTAGAGCATTTGTCTTGGGAGGTCTGGGCAAGAAGTTTCCATCTTTAATACTCACATGAAGTGGTTAGAGAGTTCAACCTAAGTAGTTGTCTCCATTGAAGAAAAGGTCAAGTGATAACTGAAAACCAAAGAAAGCATTGTTCTAAAATGCTTTTCTTACTAAGGAGACATTAATTTTTAAAGAAATGACACAGAAAAGTGGCAATTAAAATAAGTCACATAGAAAAAAATAAGTCACATAATAGTCACTTTCTGGCAATGTTTTGGGAGTTCCCTTACCTTGAGTTGTCCTCAACAGAGGAAATTTCTCTCATTTCCTCCCCCATGGGATTGTTCTGGAGCCATTTCTCACTAGCTCAGAGTCATTTGCCAAGTGACTCCACTTCTGGACACAGGGTCTTGAGAAAGTTACTTAATCTTTCCAAGCCTCTGTTGATTCATCTATGAATGAGAAGAGTATTAATTACCTCTTAAATTTCCTATGACACATAAATGAAATAATATCTAGATAAAATGTGTGCAATTGAATTCTGTACTTTGCATCAGACTCTCACTTTTTATTTAGGGAAATAGGAAAGTACTGAACCAGAAAAATGGCTTCATTCCTTTTTGCCTCTTACAGGCAGAAACTCTTAATTTCTTGAGGCAGATACTTCATATCTTCCCTTGTAAGCATGTTTCAATAGCTCACATCACAGACAGTCAGAAAGTGTTATCTAGTCCATGCACCAAGTGTTTCCCTCTCTGGTAGAAAAAAGTCAGGGTGTTTTTTTGCTGCCTGGAGCATTGAGATTGTATGCTGTTACAAGAGCATGGCTCTGGAGCAGAGTAAAAAGTTTACATTTTGACAGGAGAGAATGAGGAATGTTCCAGAGCACAGGGCAGGCTTCTTAGGCTCTGGAAGGCTACCACAGTGGAAGAAGACCACCTTCCAGAATACATCATAAGTATGAGAAACATCAGTGCCCAAGGCCTCAGCCCAGGAAGTATCATTGTATTTTTCACCTTCCTGGGGCTCATCCTTGCCTCCACTTGGAACTGTTGTGACATTCAGCTGAGGCTTCCTTGCACCTTCTCCAAGCATGCTGCCCTGGCTTTCCTTTCAGCAAGGTTATTTAGGGCTGCATGCTGACTTTCGAGTATGGGGATTGCTAATTTCCTCCTCTTGTCACATTTCCCTTGTTTTGTCCTCTCTTTCTCTCTCACTCACAGACACGATACTCTACTTCTACTATTTGTTTATTATTTTTTTTTTGAGACAGTCTTACCATGTCATCCTCAGTTGAGTGCCATTAGCATCATAGCTCATAGCAACCTCAAACTCTTGGGCTTGAGTGATTCTGTTGCTTCAGCTTCCCAAGTAGCTGGGAGTATAGGAGCCCACCACAATGCCTGGCTATTTTTTTGTTCCAGTTGTAATTGTTGTTCAGCTGGCCCAATACGGGTTCTAACTCACCAGCCTGGGTGTGTGTGGCCGGCGCCTTACTCAGTGAGCTATGGGCGCCGCCCACAGTACCTTACTACTATCTAAAACATTGCCTTTGGCACCTTCCAGGCCAAGTTGTAGATAAAGGGCTGCCTGATTTTGTAAAGTATTAAGTTGGAGCTATGAAACTGGGCTGAGGACACCATTGAAGAACCTGAGCAGACACAGCAGAGCACTGGCTTAAGAGATGTGCTCACTCTGCTTTCTGACTGTGGGAGCCATGGGGGCTCTTATCCTTTTTGGGCAGGAACAGCATGCAGCCTTGATGACTCATTCTTGGAGGGCAAGTGGGGAAGTCTTAGGGTTGCTCTGAGCAGTCCACATGCCAGCAGGTGGTACCTCTCATGAAGTGGACATCTGACAAGAAGGTGGTAAGTTACACACACACATAAAAATAATAGAAACCCTTGCCTAAGGCTGTGCTGAGTGTGTGAGTTATGTCATGTAATACCAACAGAATCTCTATGAGATAAGTGGTGAGGCCACTGAGGCACACAAGCTAAGTGACTTGCCCAGGGCTGCTCACCTGGTTAAGTTCCAATCCAGTCCAGACTTGACACCAGAGCTGGGCAAACTATGGCCTATGGGCTAATTTGGTCAACTATGTGTTCTTATATGGCTTGGGAACTAAGAATGGTTTTTTACATTTAAAATGGTAGACAAAATAAGGATATTTCATGACATTATGAAATTATATGAAATTCAAGTTTCAGTATACACAAATACAAAATTTTACTGGGATGCAAGCTACACTCATCTACTGACATACTCTTCCATGGCTGCTTGTGTGGTGAGGAGCTACCATAGAGACCACATGGTCCTGAAACTGAAATATTTACTATCTGGCCCTTTATGGAAATAGTCTCCAAAATCTGTTCTCAGACTAGCAAGCATCAGCATCCACTGGAGGCTGCCTTACAATGCAGATTCTTGACCCTATCCCCAGAGTCTCTAATTCAGCACGTCTGGGGCCAGGCCTGGGAATTTGCATTCCTAAAGATTTTCTAGGTGATGCTGCTGTTGATCCAGAGATCATTTTGGGAGCTACCACTCTAAATAAACCCTTATGCTGTACTTCCTGCCATCATGATTGCTAATGGGAATGTCACAAAGTCCTTAGTGCCTCTGGCATATGCCCATCTTTTGAGGAAATGCCACCACTGTCCTCTTCTCAGCTTGGCTGTTATGGTTTCGGCAATAGACTTCTCAGAGGTATGAAACCAGACATGTCTTCACAATAAAGACCTTGTTGTTCTTGTGCAACTACAAATGGGCTTCACTCAAAGACTGCAGAGTGGAGACACACCTCATTGAGTGATGCCAAACATAACCAGATCTGCCTCTATAGCAGTGATTCTCAACCTGTGGGTCGCAACCCCTTTGTAACAATGAAAATACATCACGGCATTAGGACGGTTGAGAACCACTGCTGTATAGCAAGTACAGATTCCAGAGCCATGGGATAAGCAACATTGCTGTTGATAGCAATAATGTGTTGCCCTTCGTCAATCTGTAAGGTTTGGACAGGACACTGGATCATCATGCTGCTGCTGAGGCCAATAACCTCTGCTGTGCACCCCCAATCTGCAGTAGTTGCTTGTTACTATGTTAGTTATTGATTAGTTATTGACAGTGTTATGATCCTGATGAATCCCATAATAGTACTAGAATTTCTGAAGAATGGCCCAGTGTTGCTGTTTGGAATCCCTGGGAAGCAGGACTTGGGGGCACTTTGGGGGTGTTATCCTCTCTAGACCCATGTCTTTAGTGGGAGGGGAGAGTAGAGCTAGAGGAAGGGAGAAGTTGGGCTGCTGAGTATGTGATAGACAGATAGCAGCCTCTCTGCAGCGAAGGCCTTAATGGACAGTCCCCTGGCTATCATTGAGATGGTCCTCTGTGTGATGGCCACTCAATGGTTCCTCCACTAGGAGAGCTGAGTATCCAGGGAGGGGATGTTTTCAGAGGGTGTAAAAGGAAAATCTGCCCCATTCCTTCCATGGTGGTCTATGTGGAGCAGAGAAATAGTTCTGTACCTCGGTGTCAGAACCATTTCTGGACTGGATGATATTCTGAAAGGTGTGAGAGAACATAGTTTTGAGCTGCAATTTTGCGATTCAAATAGAGAGTGGGAAGCAATCCTTAGGAAAGGGCTGTTGCCCCTCAGCTGTGCGGGATCAAGCTTCAGCAGCACCACCATGTGACAGCAAAAGCAATTGCGGTGGTGCCTTGACAGAGTTTTCTCTTGAGCTGCCATTGCAAGAGGACTCAGGTCCTGCTTCTGCCTTGGGAGGAATTTCTAGGCTTCATGGACAATTCTGAAAGGGGGTACTTAAGAGAGTGATGTAATTTTATCTTTTGATTTTAGTATATTAGAAAATAAAAAATACTGACTGAATGTATACCTCAGTTTGTGGTTCATATCAATTTAAATAGCTTTGAAATACTGATAGAATCAACTCCTTTTTTTTTTCCTGGTTGCTAAAATGCTACAACCAATCAATGCTTCAATAAGCATTGAATTCACTGCTCCTACACTGAGGCCTATAACAAAGTTTTTGCTTACCTATAGTGAAAAACAATTATGAAGCAAGCATTCATAAAGGTAAATTTATTACATTTCTAGCACTATTTTTTATTCTCTAGTATATTGTTACATCTTTTCCTATTTTTGTGGTGTGGATATTTTCTTCCTCTTATGAAATGTTAGTTATTTTAGATGGTGAGATTTTAAAAATAATGTTTTTACTTTGCAAAATAAAGATTTGTTAACCTAATGCCAATCTCCAAAATGTTTCTAAAATTTACATAGGGCGGCGCCTGTGGCTCAGTCGGTAAGGCACCAGGCCCCATATACCAAAGGTTGCAGGTTCAAATCCGGCCCCGGCCAAACTGCAACAAAAAAATAGCCGAGTGTTGTGGTAGGCACCTGTAGTCCCAACTAGGGCCATAAAGTGTGACTCTGTCTCTACAAAAAAAAAATAATAATAATAATAAATAAAATTTACATATTTGTGAAATCTGCTGGGCATGGGATTCTTTGATCCAGTGACTCATATTTCCAATGTAAGTCAAATTAAAATATGTAAAGTACTGAATAGTTTACATAACATTTCTGTCTCAAGTATCTTTTAAGCATTGAGAGTGAAATTAATGACAAACCAAGAGCACTTTTATGCTTTTTCATAACTGCCCCTGCAAGCCAACTATCTTGCTTCTTTACCTAGGATAAAATCTGGCATCAATCCTATGATTTCTCTAATCATAATACATTAAGAAGAAAAAAAAAAACCTCCTGTGGACACTTCCAGTCACCACAATAATTTAATTGTAATAATCAGAGGACTAACTTCTGTATAAAAATACTAACTCCAAACCTCTGGGTATGGAGAAAAAAAATAGCATAGCACTCTAAAAATTTTGTCCAAAGTGATTCCCCCTTCTTTGGTTATCCATTTTATACCCTTGAGATGATGTTGAGTTGCAAAACTGTCCTTGGCCACCTTCCCCAAGGTCCCGCCCAGATGTCCCAGCACCTTACCTGGGAGGTGGCCAAATCAGCCACCTGCTATTCTGTTCGCCTCTCTGGTTTCTGTGTCAGTTGTCCCCTTTCAGAGTTCTATCTACAGTTGTGTTGTTGTGTATGAGTTTTGTTTTTTTTTTCATTCTGGGTCATTTTTTTTCCTCGTCCATCAAATGAAGACACATAATTTTACAAGGTCACAGAGTGAGTAAAGCCCCACTAAATCTTGCTTCTATGATGCACAGCATCACAGAGCCTCTGCATTCAGAGTTGCAATAGCTCTCAAAAGTTTTAGGCTAATTCCTTCATTTTATAGATGGTCAAAATAAAATCCAGGGATTAAGAGGCATGATGAGAGCAACAGAATGTCTTCTCAAATAACTTTGGAAAGAAGGCTTTATAAAACATATAGGTGCAGATCTAGGCTGAGAGGGGACTGAGCTTACACAATTTGTGAGTTCTGTTTTACAAAGGAGAACTGCAAAACAAGTATAATTTTATTTATCATTTAGAAATTGTATTTTTCGCTACATACTCTTTGACTGCCTTTTCCTATTACTACAGTTTTGTAATGTCATTACTACAGAGAGAATAGGAAGAAATTCAGTCTTTCCTCTAGCAAAATTAATCAAAATTTGTTTCTTATTGATAGTTTGGAAAATTTCTTTCAGTTTTTCAACTTATTGATAATCATGTAAGTTTTAGTTTTGTCATCAAATTGTGGATAAACTCTATCAACTTTCTTTTGCATGTAGGCTGTAAGATTTGGGAAACTTTTCCACAGACTAGCTTCTAACTCCATCTTTTTCTTTCTATTTTTTTTTTTTTAGGTGTGTAAATAAACCATTGAAAGACTGGTTTTTATTTATTTTGAGATATTCTCAAGCTTACAGAAAAGTTGCAAGTACAATACAAAAAACTTTTTGTTTCTCAGTTTGAAAGTAAAGCTGACTAAAGGCTTCTGTCTGTAATATTCTGCTATAATATTTTAGTGTATATTTCCTACAAAGGAAGATGTTCTGCACAATCATAATACAAGAATGAAATCAGTACATTAACACTGATGGAGATTACTGCCATCTAACCTTTAGCCCTTGGTTAAGTTTCATCAAAGGTCCCCATTTTGTCCTTTATAGCAGAGCTGTCCAGTTCAGAATGATGCATTGCCTTTAGTTGTCATACCTCTTTACAATAATTTCTTTCAGTTTCTTAGTCTTTGCTAGACCTTTGTGACCTTGACACTTCTGAAGATTACAAAATGGTTATTTTGAAGTATGTCTTTCAATTTAGGTTTGTCTTTTGTTTGCTTATGATTAGATTTAGGTGATTTATCTTTGGTAGGAGTACCACAAAAGTGATAGCTATGTT
>CAUYON010193156.1:0-21771 GCA_963573935.1 Arctocebus calabarensis
CCTTGTGGACCGAGCGGGGCCCGGGATCCTGCGGCCTCGGCCGACTCCCGGCCCTTCTCCGTCTCGGGCGTGGTGACGTCGGCTGACTTCCGCACTCCGAGCCTCAGTTTTACCCGAGAAAAATCCACACAAAGCCCAGGACCCCGCGTCCCAGTTGTGAAGACGGAGAGCGGGTGCAGAGGTCAGGGTCCCGACGGGCGCCCAGGGAACACCTTTAGGGAAGAAGGGACGTGTCAGGTTCGTGGACACGCGGAGGGGGAGGCAACCTCCTCAGTGTCCTCCCTGCTGCGGCCTTCTCCCCAAACCAGACAGGCTCAGGAACAACAGGGCGCCGAGAGATGACGTCACCGGAGAGAAACGGTAATCGCGCCTCCCGCTGAGAGTTGGGGAGTCGCCCCCTTGTTCTGGGGCGTCATTGGTTTAGGCTCTCAATGCCTTCTGGGTAATGCAGTTTTTCCTCACCTGTGGCCGGGTGCAGTGGGTTTTCGAAGCGCGTCTTCCTGCACGTTAATGAGCTTAAAGACCGAGTGTCGCTTCCAGGCCGCTTTTATACCGCTTCAGGGCACAAGTCGGCGGGCCCAAGTGATGCTTTCTATGCTCAGGCAGATCGAGGCCCAGGAGGGGGAAATATTCGCCCAGGGTCAGGACAAGTGAAAAGGCGTTTAATCTGGCCATGGACTGGCCCGTGTCTTCCCGCTCACTTTGCGTATAAGGATGAATGAACAGTTAATCACTGGAAAGGATGCTGGATCCTACCCGGAACATTGTGATTGGACCGACCTGTCTCTCTTGGGCTGCTTTTGACCCAGCACCCCTTCCACAGGACGCATGGACTTTTGCAAAATTTAGCGGACCTAGAGGATACAAAGAGTGAACTTGCCATTCCCTGAGGCGAGGAGGTGGCAAGTAAGACGTAGCTTAGAAGGAAGGTCAGGGCTCCAGTTTCAACCAAGGTCCCGTTTGAAATAGCTGTTAAGAACACAAAAGTTTCCGTGCCACATAGCAACTCAATCTGACTGGACAGTGGCAGAATGTTACCACCTGGATGTGTAAATTTGTTTTTATTTATATATTTTAACTGGCAAAGAACTTAGCTGATGGATGTGTAAAATTTGGGAGTTGTTAGCTTACACGGTTAGTCTTGATATTGGCTGACACCATGAAAAGAGTAAGAATAGATGAATAAGTGAAGGGGAAAAGATGAACCGTTGGATGGACCAATCCAACATTAACTGTTTGCAGACAAGAAACCAGCAAAGTCTTGTAGTTGGAATCTCTCTATAACCTATAATATACTACACTTGATCTTAACCAAAAGGCCAGGAAGTGATGCCACAGACAATTTTGCAAAGTCTTTTTTTTTTTAGACACAGTTGCCCAGGGTTGAGTACTATGCTGTCATAGCTCACAGCAACCTCAAACTCTTGGACTGAAGCGATCCTCTTTCCTCAGCCTCCCACGTAGCTGGGACTGCAGGCACCCACCACAGTGTCCTGCTAGTTTTTCTATTGTTAGAAGATACAGGGGTCTGGAGGTCTTGTTTTTACTGAGGGTGGACTCCAATTCCTGAGCTCAAGCAGTCCATCCTCCTCTACCCCCCAGAGTGGTAGGGTTATAGGCATGAGCCAACTTGCTCAGCTGCAAAGTCTTTTTTTATTGTTGTTGAGGCAGAACCTCAAGCTGTCACCCTGGGTAGAGAGGTGTGGCATCACAGCTCACAGCAACCTCCAACTCCTGGGCTTAAGTGATTCTCTTGCCTCAGCCTCCCAAGTAGCTGAGATTACAGGCGCTACCACAACACCCCGATATTTTTTGGTTGTAGTTGTCATTGTTGTTTGGCAGACCCAGGCTGGATTCGAACCCACTAGCTCTGATGTATGTGGCTGGCGCCTTAGCCACTTGAGTTGTAGGCACTCGGCCACCAGCTGCAAAGTCTTAATAGTACTTTTCAGTAACTTCTTCTCTGTCCCATGACTATGAAGGTGAGAGAATAAAGTCCAGCTTCCAATGAGGTGAGGACACATGTGGGAATGAAAATATAAGTAGGGTATGCAGAACATGCCCTCCAGATATTTAATTTTTAAGTGGAAAAAAGCATGATAACAAAACCTTGAGTCAAGGAATGGAGATGGAGTTAATTTCCTAGATGATGATACTATAAAAAGAATTATATCAGAATTGTGGCTTAATTAGCACTAGAAGAACACGGTTATTGCTAATTTGCAGTATTAATTTGCCCAGCTTGCGGCTGGGCTTAGTGGCTCACGCTTGTAATCCCAGTACTTTGGGAGGCGGAGATGAGCTGATTGCTTGAGCTCAGGAATTCAAGACCAGCCTGAGGAAGAGTGAGTCCCACTCTTTAAAAATAACTGGGCGTTGTGACAAGGGCCTTTAGTCCCAGCTACTTGGGAGACTCAGACCAGAGAATCACTTGAGCCCAAGAGTCTGAGGTTGCTGTGAGCTATGATGCCACAGCACTCTACCGAGAGTAACACAGTGAGACTATTTCAAAAAAACGAAAAAAAAAATTGCCCAGCTTAGAGAGAGATAATTCTGTTTTTCACATGTGGAGAATCCTTAGGATAAAATTAAATGGTTTTGAGTTAGGATATAGAACAGATATAATACCTAAGTTTTTTTTATTTTGTGTCACAGAGGACCGGAGTGTCTGGTGTCAGTGCAGGTGAGGAAACTGTGGAGATATTTTAGAACTGTTGAAATCCCTACTGTAGGCTTGGAGCCGATAGCACAGTGGTTATGGTGCTGGCCACATGCCCCAAGGCTGGTAAGTTCAAACCCGGCCCAGGCCAGCTAAACAACTTCAACAAAAAAATAGCCGGGCATTGTGGCAGGTGCTTGTTTGAGGTTGCTGTGAGCCGTGATGCTACAGTACTCTACCAAGGGCAACATAGTGAGACTCTGTCTAAAAAAAAAAAAAAAAAAAAAAATCCCGACTCTACACTATGTCAGAGTGACTTCATTACAAGTTAAACACCAAGATTTTGCTTTTAATTATTTTATAGATAGAAATCTAAAATTTTCAGAGTTTATTTAATGCCTTAAGGTGTTGTGAAGGATCCAGGCTTTTTTTTTGTTTTTTTGTAGAGACAGAGTCTCACTTTATCACCCACGGTAGAGTGCCATGGCGTTCCACAGCTTACAGCAATCTCCAACTCCTGGGCTTAGGCGATTCTCCTGCCTCAGCCTCCCAAGTAGCTGGGACTATAGGCGCTCGCCACAACACCCAGCTAGTTTTATGTTTTGCAGTTTGGCCGAGGCCGGGTTTGAACCTGCCACCTTCAGTATGTGGGGCCAGTGCCCTACTCGATGAGCCATAGGCGCCGCCCAGAATCCAGGCTTTTTGTAATCTCCTACACTATGTTCAGAGAATTGACTTTAACTCTTTGCTCACAAGATGGCAGGAAACGCTCTAGACATCACATCTTAACTCAAATCTGTCTAAAGACAGTAAGGAACGCTTAGAGGGGTTTTTACTGTGCAGAGGGATTAAACTTTAGGGGTAATTTCCCATGTAACAGTAACTAAGTAAAATAGGGACTTGTCCAGTGTAGTCCCAAGTTCTCCCCCCAGTATTATATCATTGGTACATGTACAGGAGTCTCTGAACTTCCTTAAGGAGTTTTCACTCCTCTCAGGAGAAGTACACAAATACATACTTAAAAGTCACACAATTTTTCTCTGTTAGAGATTGTAGTCGTGCTATCTCTAATATGCCAGCATCTCTCCTCTGAGATACCCTCCCTTCCCCCCAGTCTATCCACTCATATACAGTGCAGGAGTATAATTTCTTTTCTTTCTTTTTTTTTTTTTTTGAGACAGAGCCTCAAGCTGTCACCCTGGAGAGAGTGCTGTGGCATCGCAGCTCTCAGCAACCTCCAATTCCTGGGCTCAAGCGAGTCTCTTGCCTCCACCTCCCAAGTAGCTGGGACTACAGGTGCCCACCACAACGCCTGGCCATATTTTGGTTGCAGCCGTCATTGCTGTTTGGTGGGCCTGGGCTGGATTTGAACCCGCCAGCTCAGGTGTACGTGGCTGGTGCTTTAGCCCGTTGAGCCACAGGCGCTGAGCCAGGAGTATAATTTCTTAAACTATAGGTTGGCATATTGCTTAAGAGATAACGTAATTGGCTGGGTGTGATAGCTCACAGCACTATGGGAGGCCAAGGTGGGACAATCTTTTGAGCTCATGAATTTGAGACCAGCCTGCAAGAGCGAGACCCTGTCTCTACTAAAAATAGAAAAATATCCGGGCATTGTGGCTAATGCCTGTAGTCTCAGCTACTCAGAAGGCTGAGGCAATAGGATGGCTTGAACCCAGGAGTTAGAGATTGCAATGAGCTATGATGATCCTACTGTACTTTAGCCTGGACAACAGAGGGAGACTCTGTCTTTAAAAAAAAAAAAAAAAATAGCAGCTACCGTAGCTAAGTCAGTAGGGCACCATCCACATACATGGAGGCTGGTGGGTTCAAACTCGGCCAGGGCCAGCTAAAACAACAATGACGACTGCAACAACAACAAAATAGCCGGGCATTGTGGTGGGTGCCTGTAGTCCCAGCTACTGGGAGGCTAAGGCAAGAGAATCGCTTAAGGCCAAGAGTTTGAGGATGTTGTGAGCTGCGATTCCATAGCACTCTACCCAGGGGGACAGCTTGAGAGTCTGTCTCAAAAGAAAAAAAAAAAAAGGATGCATTAGTATGGTTCAAAAGATTCAAATCTTAGAAACATCTTGCCTGAGGAACTAACTGCCCTCAAGCCTAAATGGAAAATGGAATAGACATGATTTCAAGTTTGTGACTTTAGATGACATGTCTTTATTCATCTCTAATTAACATTAACCAGAATCTGCCTTTACCCCTCCTGCCCTCCCTGCCTCACCCTCGGGGCAGGTAGACTCAGTACAAGTATGTCATCCATCTTATTGCATGAAAGCAGCAGTTTTAATTGCTATGTTTTCTTCCATTTAATGACTTACACAATTTGCTTAAACATCTTAGAAATAGCTATCATTTGAATTATGTAAAGTTCTAGTTATTATGACATTGCTTTAAACCTTTGTATACATGCATTTTAGTATAACAAAGCACTCAATACTAATGGGTGTGCCATCAGAGTGACTTATTTGGAAATGAAAAATAAGTATCTATTTAATTTTAATATGCAACTTTTACCTCAGACCATATAAAAACATGAATTCAAAAATGGGTCTTAGACCACATGAAAGAACTCAAAGCTTTGCAACACTGAGTTAAGCAAAGTCTAATTAGGACAAAAAAAGAACACATAATAGACAGAATATTTTGGATTAAATAAAAATTAAAACTTCTATTCTTTGGAAGACACTGCTAAGAACATAAACCAAAGACAGACAATTTCCAACATATATCTGACAAAGGACTAGTATTATGAGTATTCAAAAAGTAAAATAAAATGAATTCTTACAATTCAATGTTAAGAAAACAATTTAAAATTGGACAAATGAAAATGAATATATGAAAAGATGAACAATATCATTAGTCATTTCAGCAATGCAACTTAAACCCACAATGAGACACCTCTATATACCTGTTAAATTGGAAAAATGAAAAAGTGAAAAAACTGGAGCTCCCATGCAATGTTGGTGAGAAAACAAAATGGTACAGCCATTTTGGAAAATGATTTGAGAAGTTCCTATATAGTTATGTCAGGTGAGAATAATACATACCATATAATGACAACTATACTCCTAGTTATTTACAGCTGACAAGTTAAAAATGTTTGCAACCAAGTATCTATAGCAAGAAGTAAACAAGCCAATTAGTAGCCCCTATCTAAAAGTAGATATGCCCATACATAAAGACAGACAAAACAACAAATGAACACATTTTAATGAAAATAACTGAAGGAAAACACTGGTGTACATCAAAAGAGTAAATGAAACCCTAGTGAGCACAGAAACTCAGGATAGTCACATGGAGAATAGGAGAAAATACCTGGCTCCCAAAAATCCATCTCCTAGTCAGGATCAGCTAGAAACTAGGAGGAACTTCTTCCTACAGGAAAAGGTAAGTAACAGGATCCTCACAGCATTCAACTGCCTTCACCACAGGGGTTTTCTGCAATTCTCAAAGGCACTAAGCTCAGCTAAGGGAAGCCCCCACAGTTGTACTCCCCATAGAGAAGGAGCTGACACTATGGTTTGCCCACTGCAGCCCACAAAGCTACTGTGCTATGCTATCTTGGCACTGGGACTACTGCTGGGGTGTGTCTTGCTCCAGGGGCATGTGCCCATGGCACTGCTTTATCCCCAAGGCCACACCATCACAGAGCCACCCTAACCTGATGGTCTAACATCCCCACGCCAAACTACAAGCAGCTATTCCACCTTTTCCTGTGGGGCTATGCAGTGGTATAGCCACACCACCTACCCCTCAGCAGCCCATCCTACGTTGTGCCCTCCCACCTTACACTGTAGCTGAAGCTGCCCACTCCCTCCTGGGAAACAGTGCTTTGGCCGAATTGTACCATTTCTCTCAGTCATGGCTGTGCTTTCCTCTTGTGGTCTGTACCAATGCTGCATACTGACTTCTGGGGAAATATTGCATTGAACAACCTCACAATCACTGTTGTATCCTGACCCCAGTGACCTCAGCTAAAGCTACATACTGACTCCTGAGGAATTAGTGCTTTGGCAGAGCTGCTTCCAGAGTGCTGCATTCTGCACACCCCTCCCTGCCCCCCCTGGCAGAACTAAAGCAATTCTGGTATCCCAGGGAATTGGTACAATGACCACACGGAACAGTCAAACCCCTCTGTACCTGAACAAAAGTGGCACCCTGCCTCCTGGGAAAAAAGTACTTGGCACACAGAGCAGTGATGTTTCCCCAGTGCTTAAGCTGAAGCAGTAACCTGTCTCCCAGGTAAGAATGTCTTGGCCATCCAGAGCAGTCATGCACCCCAAATACCTATCTGAAGCAGCACCCTGCGTCCCAGGGAAATGGTGCCTGGGCCAACCAAAGAAATCACACACCCCAGGCCTGTGCTGAAGAGGCACATTATCTGTGGGGAAGCCTTGGCTAAGCTGAGCAGCTATGCATTCCAGAGATGAGCTGACACAGTATCACTCATCACAGGGAAAAAGAGCAGGAGCTGAGCTGAGACAGCCAAACAACTTTAATACCCTCTTCCCTGGATCCCTAGAGTCTGAGCTGTTAAGACACTCTTCATTCACCCTTGGCTCGGCGCCTGTAGCTCAAGTGGCTAAGGCACCAGCCACATACACCAGAGCTGACGGGTTTGAATCCAGCCCAGGCCTGCCAAACAACAATAACTACAAACAAAAAATAGCTGGGTGTTGTGGTGGGCACCTGTAGTACCAGCTACTTTGGAGGCTGACCCAAGAGAAATGCTTAAGCACAGGAGTTGGAGGTTGCAGTGAGCTGTGATGACACAGCACTCTACCCAGGGTGACAGCTTGAGGCTCTGTCTCAAAAAAAAAAAAGATACTCTTCACCTTGGGGAATTATCACTGTGCCGTTCCCTACCCACTAAAGTCCACACAGCTGTGCTCTACCATTCTGGGGTACTTTCTCCTGATGCACAGGGCCTCACAGAGTTTGGGATACAACAGATCCTCAACCTCCCAACTTCTACAGTCACCTCTATGCAGTGCCTCAGCCCCTCGGATCCAAGTCTCCAACAAGTTCCATTAGCTAAGGTTCCCAAAGTGTCCCCTGCCCTCTGGGACCAAAACTCCAATGTACCCTAGTTCCCCAGACATGGGTTAGTGCTGTGTCCTGCCTCCCAGAGGTAGAATCAAAGCTACAACCCAGCTGCTTGGGCCCAAGCTAGTAGCGGGTACATCATAGTCACAGATGTTGGCTCTGTAGGCAACCTACATGTAACTCTGCCATTGAGAGCAAACCTACATCCTAAGACCCAGATGCCATGTAGGTTCATGAAACACTAAGCCTAGGAGCCTAGCCCCACAGCTGCCCTGAGTACCTGTACCTGGAACCCAGAGCAACTGCAGCTGCTTGTAGACCATATCAAATGTGACACCAAGATGTACTTTCTTGGCTACGTATCACCATTGTGAGGAAAATAAGAAAAGGGCTCCAGAAAGCCCTTGCCACCTAAGACCCTAAAAACCTATGCCACTATTGCAACAAACTTTTACGTTCGAGGCTATTGAGGAATCTGCAGTTATTGCCAATGTTGAATGCAGTTGATGAAGCTGAACATAGATCATACCACTGTACCAATCCAGAAACAGTCACTATACCCTTCTCAAGTGACACAGTAAGACCCAACCCCTGCTGAAAGTTTCTGTATGAAAGTGATTCTGGAAATGATGGAAGAAGCTATTATTCTATAAGATTTGCAGACATCAATGCAGGGACACAAGACATATGAAAAAGGAAATGTGACACCATCAAAGGAACAATAACTCCCTATTAACAAAACACAGTGAAAAGGATAGCTATAAATTGTCAGAAAATGAATTTAAAATAATAATCTTAAGGAAATTCAATTAGATAACAAGAAAGTACTGATAAATCAACAAAATTAGGAGTATCATTCACAATATGAATGAGAAATTTAACAAAGAGGTATCATTACAACAACCAAATAAATTCTGCAGCTGAAGAATTCAATGATGAAATCAAAAATACAAAATAGATGGGCAGCGCCTGTGGCTCAGTGAGTAGGGCGCTGGCCCCGTTTACTGAGGGTGGTGGGTTTAAACCCAGCCCTGGTCAAACTGCAACAAAAAAATAGCTGGGCATTATGGTGGGCACCTGTAGTCCCAGCTACTCAGGAGGCTGAGGTAAGAGAATCACCTAAGCCCAAGAGTGGAGGTTGCTGTGAGCTGTGTGACACCACAGCACTCTACTGAGGGCGATAAAGTGAGACTGTCTCTACAAAAAAAAAAAAAAAATAGCTTCAGTGCAGACTTGCTCAAGCAGGAAGAACAAATCTGAATAATAAAGGTAAAATAAGCCTACAAGATTTATGAGATACCGTTAAAGGAATTTTTTTTTTTTTTTTGGTACTATCAGAGTTCCAGAAGGTGAAGAGATGGGAAAAGGCAAAGAAACCCTATTTAGTGAAATAATAGCTGAAAACTTCTCAAGTCTTGGGAGAGATATAGATATTTAGGCACAGGAAGATTCAAAGTTCCCAAATAAATTCAACCTCAAAGGTCATCTCCAAGACACACAAACTGATAAAGTCAAAAAGAGAATTCTAAAAACAGTAAGAAAAAAATATGCAATCACAAATAAGGGAACCCCATTATACATGGTATGAATAGCAGGTATCTCAGCAGAAACTATACAGGCAGAGAATGAGACGATATATCCAAAGAAAAGAAAAGAAAAAAGAAAATCAGTCAAGAATACTACACCCAGAAAAGCTATCCTTTGAAAATGATGGAAAAACAGTCTTTCCCACACAAGCAAACACTAAGGGAATTAATCATAACTAGACCAGCCTTATAAGAAATGCTAGAGGGAGTCTTATACCTGGAAATGAAGATAATCACCATTATGAAAACATGCAAAATTATAAAACTCACTAGTAGGATAGGCACATAAAAGAATCAAATCTTCTCACTACAGGAAACTACCAAAACACAATGATAAACAGTAAGGGGAAGAAAGGAACAAAGGATATACAAAATATCTGGAACACAATTAACAAAATAACAGGAGTCAGTCCTCATCTATCAATAATAATCTAGAGGCAAAAAGATTAAACCCCTTCCTTAAAAGATATAAACTATTTGAATAGATTGTAAAAATGACCCAACTCCATGCTGCACAAGAAACCCACTTCACCTGTAAAGACACAAATAGATTGAATATGAAGGAATGGAAGAAAATATTCCACACAGCTAGAAACCAAAAGTAGGTGTACCTAGATTTATATCAGACAAAAGAGAGTTTAAGACAAACTAGTAAGAGATGAAATCAGCAAGAGGATATGACAATTGTAAATATATATGCACCCAACACCAGAGTACCCAGCTATACAAGGCAAATATTATTAGATCTAAGGGGAGAGACAGATGTCAATATAATAACTGTTGAGGACAATACTCCACTTTCAGCATAGGACAGATCATATAGATAAAACAATCAACAGAGAAACAGTGAATTTAAATGACACTTCAGATGAAAGGATCTTTTCATCCACAAGCTGCAGAATCACGTTCTTTTCATAAACACATTAAACAGTCTCCAGCATAGGCCACATGTTAAATAACAAAATAAATCTTCACAAATTTAGAAGAGAAAAAAACATATAAAGTACCTTTTCTGGCTGCGCGCAGTAGCTCACGCCTGTAATCCTAACACTCTGAGGTGGTAGATCACTTGAGCTCATTAGTTTAAGATCAGTCTGAGCAAAAACAAGACCCTGTCTCTACCAAAAATAGAAAATCTGAGGCAAGAGGATTGCTTGAGCCCAAGAGTTTGAGGTTGCTATGAGACATGACGCCATGGCACTCTACCCAGGGCGATGACTTGAGACTCTGTCTTGGGGGTGGGGGGAAGTACCTTTTCTGACCACATTGTAATAAAACTAGAAATCATTAGCAAGAGGAACTTTTGAAACTATACAAATATGGAAATTAAACAACATGCTTTTAAATGCCCAATGGGTCAATGAAGAAATTAAGAAGGAAACTCAAAAGCTTTTTTTTTTTTTTGGAGACAGTCTCACTTTGTCATCCTTGGTAGAGCGCTATGGTGTCACAGCTCACAGCAACCTCAAACTCTTGGGCTCAAGCAATTCTCTTGCCTCAGCCTCCCAAGTAGCTGGGACGCCTGCCACAACACCCAGCTATTTTTAGACACGAGGTCTCACTCTGGCTCAGGATGGTTTCAAACCTGCAAGTTCAGGCAATCCACCCACCTTGGCCTCCCAGAGTGCTAGGATTACAGGCACCTGGCCTTCAAAGGCGTTAGAAACAAATGAAAATAGAAACACAATATATCAACCTATGGTATTCAGGAAAAGCAATTTAGAGAGGGAAGTTTATAGGAACAATGCCTACATCAAAAAACAGGGCCTGTAATCTTACCACTTTACGAGGCCAAGGCATTTAGACTGCCTGAGTTCAGGAGTTTAGACCAGCCTGAGCCAGAGTGAGACCCCATCTCTAAAAAACAGCTGGGCATTGTGGCAGGCACCTTGAGTCCCAGCTACTTGGGAGGCTAAGGCAAGAGAATAACTTGAGCCTAAGAGTTTGAGGTTGCTGTGAGCTATGATGCTGACAGCACTCTACCAAGGACAACAACATAGAAAAAACAAACAAAAAAAATCCAGAAAGAGTTCACATAAACAACATACAATGCTTCTCAAGTAATAAGAAAGAGCAAATTAAACCTAAGATTGAAAGAAAAGAAATAATAAATTCTGGAGCAAAAACAAATGAAACCAAGTTCAAAAAACCCAAAAGATCAGTTAAAAGTTGTTCTTGAAAAGATAAACAAACTTGAAAAGTTATTAGTTATACTAAAATAACAAGAAAAAAGATCCAAATAAAATCAGAAATGAAAAATAAGACATTACAAATGACACCAACAAATATACAAAGTTATTGGAAGCTATTACGAACAACACCACACTAAAAAGTTGGAAAATTTAGAGGAAATGAATAAATTTGTGTGACAATTCTAGCGTCAATCCACTGGGTTTAAATAAGAAGAAATAGAAAACCAAAAAAAAAAAAGAAAGAAAGAAAGAAAGAAAACACAAACAGACCCATTGTAACAACACTAAATCAGTAATAAGAACTCTCTTATCAGTGAAAAGGCAGTTTTGCTGCTGCACTCTATACAAACATTTAAAAACTAAATGCCAATTCTTCCCCAAACTCTTTAAGAAAATTTAAGAGCAGGGAATTCTTCCAAACTCATTCTACATGCCAGCATTTCCCTGACACCAACACCAAAGAAGGATATAATATAAAAACTACTCAAAGAAAAAAAAAACCTGCTCAAAGGCATAGGCTATAAAAGCAAACCTGCCCCTGATGAACAAAGATATAAAATTCCTCAACAAAATACTGATAAGCTGAATTCAGTAACACATCAAGAAGAATGTTCATTGTGACCAAGTGTGACTCATCCCAGGGATACAAGGATGGTTCAAAATATACAAAACAATAAATATGATACATCATATCAATAGAATGAAAGGTGAAAACCATGATAATCTCGATAGATCAGTGATTTTCAACTGGTGTGTCATGAGAGGATGTTAGGTGTGCTGTGGAAAATTTTTAAGATCATTAATTAAATTACTTTTGAAAGAAGTTCAAAGCACAGTAAATATTTTTTTTTAACGTTTTTGAATTTAAGTGTGCTGCAGAAATTTAACTATAGGTTCAAGTATGCTGTGAGATAAAAAAAAGGTTGAAAAACAATGCCATAGATGCATAAAAAACATTTGATAATATTCTACATCATTTCATGATAAAAATGCTCAACAAATTACAAATAGAAGGAATGTACTTCAATATTAATAAAGGCCAGAATTAACAAACCCACAGCTAACATCATACTGAACAAGAGCTGAAAGCTTTCTTTCTAACATCTGGCACAAGACAATGTTGCCCACTTTCACCCTTTTTACTAAATGTAGTACTGGAAGTCCCAGCCAGGGGAATCAGGTAAGGGAAAGAAATAAAGGGCATCCAAATTGAAAAGGAGGCTGTCTAATCGTCCCTGTATGTAGACAACATCATATATATATGAAAACTCTAAAATCTACACAAAAAAACTCTGAGAACTGATAATTATTCAGTGAAGATGCAGGATTCAAAATCAATGTACAAAAATCAGTATCATTTATATATTTTTTTGAGACAGAGTCTCACTCTGTCGCCCTGGGTAGAGTGCCATGGCATCATAGCTCACAGCAACTTCAAAATCCTGGGCATGAGTAATCCTCTTGCCTCAGCCTCCCAAGTAGCTGGGACTACAGACGTGTGCAACTACGCCCGGCTAGTTTTTCTGTTTGTAAGAGAGACAGGGTCTCACTCTTGATTAGGCTGGTCTTGAACTCCTAAGTTCAAGCAATCCATCCACTTTGGCCTTCCAGAGTGCTAGGATTACAGGTGTGCACCACCACACCAGCCCCCAAATCAGTACCATTTCTAGACACTAAGAAAAATGTAGATGAAAAAGAAATCAAGAGGGTGGTGCCTGTGGCTCAAAGGAGTAGGGAGCTGGCCCCATATGCTGGAGGTGGTGGGTTCAAACCCAGCCCTGGCCAAACCCCCCCCCCCACAAAAAAGAAATCAAGAAAGCAATCCCAATTATCATAGCTATGATGGGGATAAAATAGCTAAGGATAAATTTCACCAAATGAAAGACCTCTACAAGGAAAATTACAAACACTGATAAATTGAAAGGGGCACAAAAAATGCAAAGAAACCCTATGTTCATAAATTATAAGAATATTATAAAAATTAACATACTCCCCAAGTGATCTACAGATTCAATGTCAAAATACCAATGAAATTCTTCACAGAAAAAGTAATCCTAAAATTCACATGGTATCACAAAAAACTGTGAATAGCCAAAGTAATCCAGAGCAAAATGAACAAAGTGAGAGATATCACACTACCAGGCCTCAAAATGAGAGGTAAGCTAGAGTGACCAAAATAGCATGGTAATGGCATAAAAATGAACACACAGACCAATGCAACAAAATAGAGAACCAAGACATAAACCCACATTATTTACAGCCAAATAAGTGATGACAAAGGCACAAATAATACTCATTGAGGAAAGGACAGTCTCTTCGATAAATGGTGCTAGGATATCCATGTGTGGAAGAATGAAATTAGCCCTCTATCTCTCACCATACATAAAAATCATATCAAAAAGGATTAAAGGGCTTAGTGCCTGTGGCTCAACCGGCTAAGGCACCAGCCATGTACACCTGGGCTGGCGGGTTTGAAACCAGCCAGCTAAACAACAATGACGGCTGCAACCAAAAAAAAAATGGCCGGGTGTTGTGGCCGGCACCTATAGTCCCAGCTACTTGGGAGGCGGAGGCAGGAGACTCACTTAAGCCCAGGAGTTGGAGGTTGCTGTGAGCTGTAATGCTACAGCACTCTATCCAGGATGACAGCTTGAGGCTCTGTCTCAAAAAAAAAAAAAAAAAAAAGGATTAAAGACTTATATCTAAAAAGAAAACAAAAGGGAAATGCTTCAGGACATTGTTCTGGGCAAAGATTTTATGAAGACCTCAAAAGCACAGGCAATCAAAGTAAAAATAAGCAAAATTATATCAAACATGGCAAAGGAAAACAAGAGTGAAGAAAAAGGAAGCAGAATGGGAGAAAATACTTGCAAACCATTCATCTGACAAAGGGATTAATCTCCAGAATACGTAAGAACTGAAACAACAGGAAAAAAATCCAAACACCCACTAATCTGATTTTTAAATGGGCAAATGAGCTGAACAAGACATCACTTAAAATGAGATATACAGGCCAAGCCTGGTAGTTCATGCCAGTAACCCCAGCACTTTGGGAGGCCAAGGCAGGAGGATCACTTGAGCCCAGGAGTTGGAAAGCAGCCTGGGCAACATAGCAAGACCCTGTCACTAAAAAAAAAAAAGAAAACAAACAAAAACAGCCAGGTGCAACGGAGCACATCTATAATTCTAGCCACACAGGAGGCTGAGGAAGGAGGATGACTTCACCCAAGTAGAGGCTATAGTGAGCCATGATCATGCCACAGCCCAGGTGAGCCATGATCATGCCTCCAGCCCAGGTGACAAAATGAGACCCTGTCTCAAACAAAACAAAACAAAACCCCAAATGAGACATACAAATGGCCAGAAGATATGTGAAAAAAAACATTCAACATCATGATCTTTAGAGAAATGCAAATCAGAAAGGAAATATCTCACCCAGTTATAAGGGCTATTATCAAAAAGACAAAAAGTAACAAATGCTGGTCAAAATATAAAAAAGGACTCTTTATACATTGTTGGTGGTAATGTAAATTAGTATAGCCATTATGGAAAACAGTATGGATATTCCTCAAAAACCTAAAAACTGAGCTGAGCACAGGATGTGCTTATAGTCCTAGCTACTCAGGAGGCTCAGGTAGGACAATCACTTGAGCCTAGCCTGGGGAGCACAATGAGATCCCATTTCAAAAAACAAAACAAACAAAAAACTACTAAAAATAGAAACATGTGACCCAACAATCCCACTACTAGGTATACAGCCAAAAGAAATGAAATCAGTATATTGAAGAGATTATCTACAATACCATTTTATTGTAGTACTCTTCACAATAGCCTAGATATGGTCTCAACTTAAGTGTTTATCAACAGATTGATAAAGAAAATGTAACATATATAAACAGTCATGCAAAAGAATGAAATATCATCATTCACAGCAACATGGAGAACCTTGGAGGCCATTATGTTAAGTAAAATAAGCCAGGCATGAAAAGATAAACATTACATGTTCCCTCTCATATGTAGAAGCTAAAAAAGTTCATCTAACAGAAGTAGAGACTAGAACAATGGTTACTACAAGCTGAAAAGGACAGCAAGAAGAGGGGATAGGGAGAAGTTGGTTAATGAATACAAAACTACAACTGTCTGTAGCAGATAGAATAAAGAAAAAAGTGCAGCTAGATAGGGAAAGTTCTAGTATTCTCTGGTATTGTAGGTTGAATATAATTAACAATAACTTATTAACATTTTTTAAAGAGCTACAACAGCAGATTTTGAATGTTCCCAACACAAAGAAATGTTTGAGGTGATCAAAATGCTAATTGCCCTTATTTAATCATTATTCACTGTATAGTTGTATCAAATTTCCCACGATACCCCCATAAATGTACACAATTATATGTCAATTAAAAAATACAATGAAAGCAAAAAAAAAAAAGAAAGAAAGAAATACCAAAGGAGGAGTTCCAAATTATCCTGACTAAAGGTATTAGTTATTATATGTGTAATGGGGACTAAGTCCATGGTGGTAATTATGAAACTCATACCTCCCTGCACATGCACAGGCAGGGTCATCTGTTAAAATTCCAGTCACTTTATAGTCAGTCATCACACAATCTTTTATAAGGCCTTCTCTGTTTGTTTTGCTTGAGTTTATCATAATCTTTAACTTAATTTAGCTATATCTTTTGGCTATAATGTGACCTCTAGAAAATTGTTCAGATAGACTTGGAAAAGTCACTCAGGAGCAGAGTACAGAAGTTGAGAACCACAATCATAGGGAAGAATTAGGGCTCCCCTAAGTTACACTATGTACAGTTATACTACCCAATCACAAAGAAGAATAAAGAAAAGGAAATAAGTAAATCAAGATCAAGAAAAAGTATATGTACTGAGTGGTTAAAGACACAGGGAGAAACAACTTGCTTTTTAAAAATCAGTCTTAAGTGTGATTGGTAATTACACTTAAATTATGTCTATTCATATGTACATCCTATCTCCTTAAAGATAAAATTATTTCATAACACATGCCTCCATATTGCTCATATAGACTTATGCTCCTGCTCCTCAAGGATAGACAAAATGCTGTGGAACAAAGCAGGTTTTCACAAACTGTTTTCAAAAGTAACCTAATTTGGCTGAGTGCCTGTGGCTCAAGCAGCTAAGGCGCCAGCCACATACACCTGAGCTGGTGGGTTTGAATCCAGCCCAGGCCCGCCAAACATCAATGATGGCTGTAACCAAAAGTAACCTCATTTGTCAAACTGTACCAACACTGGACAGTAGTGAATGTACACAGGGAAAAATAAAGAGGGTAGGCCCTTTTGTTTCCAAAACACTTCTCTCTCCTCAAACAAAAATGAAAAATGATAAATTGCCATGGGCTTGTCAGGAAAGTCTGAAAGAAGCTGTGCTCCCATTTTTTTCATTTCTATGTCTCCTCCTCTTTTTAAAAAAGTATACCTCAGATAACATTTTACTGTAACTTAAGAAGATACGGGCTTGGCGCCTGTGGCTCAACGGGCTAAGGCGCCAGCCACGTACACCTGAGCTGGCCGGTTCGAATCCAGCCCAGGCCTGCCAAACAATGACGGCTGCAACCAAAAAAAAAAAAAAAAAAAAAATGGCTGGGCGTTGTGGCGGGTACCTGTGGTCCCAGCTACTTAGGAGGTGGAGGCAGGAGACTCGCTTGAGCCCAAGAATTGGAGGTTGCTGTGAGCTGTGATGACACAGCATTCTATCCAGGGCAACAACTTGAGGCTCTGTCAAAAAAAAAAAAGAAGATACAGCTGAATGTTTTCCTATGTGTAAGTTTAGAAAAAGCCTAAAGTTTTTGTGCTGTGACAATTTTCTTTTGAGACAGGGTCTTATTCTGTCACCCAGGATATAGTGCAGTGGTATGATCCCAGCTCATGGCAGCCTAGAACTCCTCCTGCTTCAGTATCCCAAGTAGCTGGGGCTATAGGAACATACCACTGTACTTGGCTAATATTCCTTATTTATTGTAGAGATAGCATCTCACTATGTTGCCCAGGCTGGTCTTGAACTCCTGGCTTCAAGCTATCCTCTTGACATAGCCTCCCAAGATGCTGGTATTATAGGTATGACACACTGCATCTGGCTGTGCTGTGGCAATTTTGGAATTAGCATTATGGACACTTCCAACTATGGCTGCCAAAGGTCTAGATCTCTCTCAATGGTGAATTCTCAGACACATAAAGACTCTAGGCTGAGTCAATTTCTAACACGATTCTTTAGATGGCAAATGAGGATCTCCAACAGGTTTTCCATAAAAATAGCACTTATTAAGTTTCTCTTCAGTACGAATGGCCAGATGTTGAGTAAGAAGTTTCCTTTCACCACAGATTTTCTTCAATAGTTATACTAAAAAGTATTTCCCTAACAGAGTTCTTGGATGTTGATTAAAGTTTGCATACTTGTAGAAGGTCTTCCCATGTCTGTTACACTGGTAGGGTTTCATTCAGCATGCACCCTTCCATGCAGAGTGAGGAATGAGCTTCCTCTAAAGGCTGTTCCACTTTCACTGCACTCATAGGGCTACTTTCAGTGTGAATGATGGAGTGTTGAATGAGGTTTTCACTCTGACAAGAAACTTTCTGACTCTTGATGCGTTGATAGGGCTTTTCTCCATTGTGAATGCGCTGATGCCTTGCAAGAGGTGACCTGCGGTTGAAGGCTTTCCCACAATCCACACACTCATATGGTTTCTCTCCAGTGTGGATGCTAAAGTGTCGAATAAGGTTTGTGCTTCGACAAAAGGCTTTCCCACACTCAATGCATTGATAAGGCTTCTCTCCAGTATGAACCCGCTGGTGCCGCCTAAGGCCTGACATGCGGGTGAAGGCCTTTCCACACTCTAGGCACTCATAGGGCTTCTCTCCAGTGTGGATGCTGAAGTGGCGAATAAGATCTTTCCCAATGCTAAAGGCTTTTCCACATACTTTGCAATCAAAAGGTTTTTCTCCAGTATGGGCCCTTATATGGAGGATAAAAGTGGAGTAATGAGTGAAGGCCCTTCCACATTCATTGCACACATAAGGCTTCTCTCCAGTGTGAATCCTCTGGTGCTGCCTGAGGTGTGACCTGCAGTTGAAGGACTTCCCACACTCCATGCACTTATAGGGCTTCTCCCCAGTGTGGATGACATAGTGTTGAATGAGTTCTGTGCTCTCACAAAAGCCTTTCCCACATTCACTGCACTCAAAGGGTTTTTTTCCAGTGTGGATTCTGCTATGCAAGACAAAATTGGAGCGGTAGGTAAAGGCCCTTCCACATTCATTGCACACGTAAGGTTTCTCTCCAGAGTGAATCCGCAGGTGCCGTGTAAGGTGTGACCTGCGGTTGAAGGCCTTTGCACACTCACTACATTCAAAAGGCTTCTCTCCAGAGTGAATTTGCTGGTGTCGTGTAAGGTGAGACCTGCGATTGAAGTTCTTCCCACACTCTAAACACCGGTAGGGCTTCTCCCCTGTATGGATAATGTGGTGCTGAAGGAGGTGTTTGCTCTTGCTAAAGGCTTTCCCACATTCTGTGCAATCATAGGGCTTCACTCGAATGTGAATCTGCTCATGTTGAAAAAGGAACCAATTTTTGTTAAACTCATTTCCACATTCCTCACATTTATAGGAATTTTCCCCTTCATGAATCAGGGGATATGAAACTGCTCCACAAGAGTCACATACCCAGAGACCGCCTTCTGGAGAGACTTGTTCCTGTATAATCATTGAACATAAACCATTATCTGTCCCTAAAACATCATGCTCAGGGCTCATTTTCCAAGGCAGCTTCTCTCTCTCTGGGTCCGTTTCTGGTCTCCAGTGGACTTCCTGCATTTCAGGTGACCCATCCTGATCCTGGGCTTCTCCCAGCTGGGGGTTCCATGAGGTTCCCTGTGTCAGTTGTTCCTGGAGTGAGAATTCCTCAGGCATGTCCAGGTGAAGAAAGGCATGCTCTGAGGTCATAGGTTTGGTGCTATCACCTGAAGGAAATACAACAAAAGGGCTTATTAGGGATGGGCACATGGAAGAAATGAACTCTCCATTTCAGTGAGAATAAGATGGGCGTCTTTGCCTTTTTCTTGTTATGAAAATGGGGGCCAGTTTGCTGTAAATGGTGAATGTATCTTTTTTTTTCTTTTTTTTGAGACAGAGCCTCAAGCAGTCACCCTGGATAGAGTACTGTGATATCACAGCTCACAGCAACCTCCAATTCCTGGGCTCAAGCGAGTCTCCTGCCTCCGCCTCCCAAGTAGCTGGGACTATAGGCGCCCGGCCATTTTTTTTTTTTGGTTGCAGCCGTCATTGTTGATTGGCAGGTCCCGGCTGAATTCGAACCTGCCAGCTCAGGTGTATGTGGCTGGCGCCTTAGCCCGTTGAGCCACAGGCACCGAGTGTGGTAAATGTATCTTGCTCTATAAGCTTACAGCTAGCTCTTACTCTGTAAATCTTTCTCTTTCTCAATAAAACCTCCATTACTTGCTTAAAAAGAAAAGATGAAAATAGTGATTACCTGAAAAGAGCTATTATTTGCAATCCCTAAAATCTAGGTTTGCAATTTATCTTTGGTGCTTGAACTCTTGATACTTTTAAAGGGAAATCCAAGGTGGCACCTGTGGCTCAATGGGGTAGGACGCCGGCCCCATATGCTGGAGGTGGCGGGTTCAACCCAGCCTCAGCCAAAAACCGCAAAAAAAAAAAAAAAAAAAAAAAAAAAAAATTATAAAGGGAAACCCAGAGGAAGAGGCTGGGACAGAGGACAGACTGTCTGGAATACAGAGCCATGCTCACAGTTAAGACTGGGCTGGGTGAACAGAATAAGAATGACACTGTGTATGAAGAATTTACTCAAAGCAAGAACATGTCAAGGTACTAGGAAGACTAGGGAACGAGCACCTAATGCAGCCAAGATGGGAAAAATGAAAAGATCAGGCTCGGCGCCTGTGGCTCAAGCCGCTAAGGCGCCAGCCACATACACCTGAGCTAGTGGGTTCGAATCCAGCCAGGCCCGCCAAACAACAATGACGGCTGTAAACAAAAAATAGCTGGGCGTTGTAGCAGGCGCCTATAGTCTCAGCTACTTGGGAGGGGGAGGCAGGAGAATCGCTTGAGCCCAGGAATTTGAGGTTGCTGTGAGTGCTGCTATGGCATCACAGCACTTTACCCAGGGTGACAGCTTGAGGCTCTGTCTCAAAAAAAAAAAAAGAAAAGGTCAGCCGTACTTCCCAGAGGCTGTGCCTCATGAGCTGAGTCCTAAAGCCTAAAGGAGAGGTGTAGCTGCCATCTAGAGAAGTTGGAAAGGAAGCTTCAGCCTCAGGAAATACATGTACAAAGGCAGAGTCTTCAGAGAATAAAGGGAACTGCAGCGAGAGGATGTAGCCCATGAGAGACGGGCGGTGAGGATACAAAAAAGGTGAGGGCAGAAAGGAAGCTCATGCCCAAGATTCTGCCTTGGGGACAGCTAACAATGACCATGGTCACTCCCAAGACACAAGGTGAACAAGATCTGAATAGACATGTTAAGCCCACTGTGTAAGAGGAACAGATAAGTGAATGACTAACAACATAGAAGAAAAAAACTGGTTCAGCACTTATAGCTCAGCAGCTGGGGCACTAGGCACATACATCAGAGCTGGCGGGTTCAAATCCGCCCAGGTCTGCCAAACAACAATGACAAGTACAACAACAACAACAACAAAAACAGCCAAAGCCGGCTTGGCACCTGTGGCTCAAGCGGCTAAGGAGACAGCCACCTACACCTGAGGTGGTGGGTTCGAATCCAGCCCAGGCCTTCCAAACAACAATGACGGCTGCAACCAAAAAATAGGTGGGCGGTTGTGGCAGGCACCTGCAGTCCCAGTTATGTGGGAGACAGAGGCCGGAGAATTGCTTGTGCCCAGGAGTTGGAGGTTGCTGGGAGCTGTGATGCCACAGCACTCTATCCAGGGCGACAGCTTGAGGTTCTGTCTCCAAAAAAAAAAAATAGCTGGTGCCCATACCACACTGGGTTACGTGCCCATAGCATAGTGGTTATGGCACCAGTCACATATACCAAAATTGGTGCATACGAACTCAGCCATGACACTACAACAAAAAATAGGCAGGCATTGTGGCAGGCGCCAGTAGTAGCAGCTAGCTACTCAGGAGGCTGAGGCAAGAGAATGGCTAAAGCCCAAGACTTTGAGGTTGCTGTGAGCTGTGATGCCACAGCACTCTACCAAGGGCAACATAGTGAGACTCTGTCTTAAAAAAAAAAAAAA
>CAUYON010193158.1:0-10504 GCA_963573935.1 Arctocebus calabarensis
GTCCCAGCTACTTGGGAGGCGGAGGCAAGAGACTCGCTTGAGCCCAGGAATTGGAGGTTGCTGTGAGCTGTGATGCCACAGCTCTCTATCCAAGGTGACAGCTTGAGGCTCTGTCTCAAAAAAAAAAAAAAGAAAAAAGAAATTAAAGAAAACATATAAATAGCAGCCTGTCATGTATATTTCATCACATTTACCATGGCGGTATTTCATGAAAAGTATAAATATTCAATATGACACTTCAAACAGCATTGTTATTAACTGTGCTGCACCAAAAGAAACTTCCTAGACCACAAAAAAAATCATGTAATTACTTAAAAGTTTTTCAAAAAGAAATTACTCGTGACACATGGTTATTACTTTGCATTTTTCAAGCTGTGATGCAGCAGCGTTACTACACTCACAGGAAAATAAATGATACCCCAGGGGGAAAAAAAAAATAAAAAAGACATCAACCAGGCTCAGCACCCATAGCACAGTGGTTACAGCGCCAGCCACAAACAGCAAAATTAGCAGGTTCGAACCTGACCCAGGCCAGCTAACCAACAATGACAACTGCAACAAAAAGTAGCCAGGTGTTGTGGCGGGCACCTGTAGTCCCAAGCTACTTGGGAGGCTAAAGCAAGAGAATCGCTTGAGCCCAAGAGTTGGAGGTTGTTATGAGCTATGATGGCACGGCACTCTACCGAGAGAGACATAATAAGACTCTGTCCCAGGTTAGCGCCTGTGGTTTCAGTGAGTAGGGCACCAGCCCCATTTACTGAGGGTGGCAGGTTCAAACCCAGCCCCAGCCAAACTGTAACAAAATAATAGCCCCACATTGTGGCGGGCACCTGTAGTCCCAGCTATTCAGGAGGTTGAGGCAAGAGATTCACCTAAGCCCAGAAGTTGGAGGTTGCTGTGAGCTGTGTGATGCCACAGCACTCCACTGAGGGCAATAAAGTAAGAGTCTGTCTCTAGGCTCAGCACCTGTGGCTCAACCGGCTAAGGCGCCAGCCACGTACACCTGAGCTGGCAGGTTCAAATCCAGCCCTGACCTGCCAAACAACAATGGTGGCTGCAACCAAAATAATGGCTGGGCATTGTGGTGGGCTTCTGTAGTCCCAGCTACTTGGGAGGCGGAGGCAAGAGACTCACTTGAGCCCAGGAATTGGAGGTTGCTGTGAGCTGTGATACCACAGCACTCTATCCAGGGCGACAGCTTGAGGCTCTATCTAAAAAAAAAAGAGTCTGTCTCTTTTTTTGAGACAGCCTTACTATGTTGCCCTGCTGCCCTCAGTATAGTGTCATGATGTCACAGCTCACAGCAACCTCACTTGGGCTTACGCAATTCTCTTGGCTCAGCCTCCCCATTAGCTGGGACTACAGGCACCTGCCACAACGCCCAGCTACTTTTTTGTTGCAACTGTCATTGTTGTTTAGCTGGCCCGGGGCCAGGCAAACCCACCAGCCTGGGTGTATGCGGCCACCGCCCTACCCACTGAGCTACGGGCACTGCCCTACAATTAGGAAATTTATAATTTCAAATAGTTACAAGTGTCTAAGAAAAAGTGAAGGAACTCAATAAATGTTAGTTATTAGCATTATCATTATTATGATAATTTTTGAAATGATGAAACAGAAACTTATTCATAGAGAGGCTTAATAAGTCACTTTCTGTCAGCACTAAGCTGGCCCCATCACAACCTTGAATGGTCAGATATTAAATGGCACTTTGTTTTACAGGAGTCAAAGCTAGATTCGCTGGATTCTAAATGAGGTAGTAAAGAAAAAATAAATTCTGCAAAAAGAATTCATCTATTCTTTCTTAAATTTTCCTGTTACAGAAAGCTGTACTCGTAAACATTTAGCAATTTAGCCTTAAGTGCAATGACTTTCAGACCTAATGTACTTTCAGAAGGTAGTCAAGTTTCATAAATAATGGAAGTAAAATCAAAGTATAGATCATACTTCTGCATTAGAAAGTGAAAGGAGATAGTTCAGACTAAGTTGAAAACAGATGAATTTAGCTTAAGTTCTAAAGGCAAACATGCTTGGGAGATAATATTACACTCTGATCCCGAAAAAGGAAAAAGACTAATAAAATTTTTTTTTTTTTTTGAGACAGAGCCTCAAGCTGTCACCGTAGATTGAGTGCTGTGGCATCACAGCTCACAGCAACCTCCAATTCCTGGGCCCAAGTTGAGTCTCCTGCCTCTGCCTCCCAAGTAGCTGGGATCACAGGTGCCTGTCACAATGCCTGGCCATTTTTTGGTTGCAGCCGTCATTGTTGTTTGGTGGGCCTGGGCTAGATTCGAACCTGCCAGCTCAGGTGTACGTGGCTGGCGCCCTAGCCCATTGAGCCATAGGTGCCAAGCCGACTGATAAATCTTGACTAATTTTTTTTTGGCATTTTGAATTTTCGAATAGAAAAGTCATGCTTAGCCGGGAGTGGTGGCTCATGCCTGTAATCCCAGTATGTGGGAGGCCGAGGCAAGTGGACTGCCCTGAGCTCACAGGTTTGAGACCAGCCTGACTGTCTCTATAAATAGCCTGGCGTTGTGGCAGGCGCCTGCAGTCCCAGCTACTTGGGAGGCTGAGGCAAAAGAATCACTTAAGTCCAAGAGTGGGAGGTTGCTATGAACTATGATGCCACAGCACTCTACAGAGGGTGACAAAGTGCAACTCTTGTCTCAAAAAAAAAAAAAAAGAAAGAAAGAAAAGAAAAGAAAAACCATTGTTTAAGGTCAGGTATATGGTAGTTCATGCCTATAATCCTACCACTCTTGGAAGCCAAGACAGGAGGATCACTTCAGCTCAGGAGTTTGAGACCAGCCTGAGCAACAGTGAGACATCCATCTCTATTAAAAATAGAAAATTTAGACAGAAGTTGTGGTGGGTGCCTGTAGTCCCAGCTACTTACGAGGCTGAAACAAGAGGATCATTTGAACCCAAGAGTTTGACGTTGCTGTGAACTAGGCTGACACAAGGGTACTTTAGTCTGGGCAACAAAGTGAGACTCTGTCTCCAAAAACCATGGTTTAATTCTGCCAAATAGTTACAGAATAAAATACAAATCAGTAAGGAAAAAAGAAGACCTGAACACGTTTGACGACATGCTTTCCACTAGTCTCCAGCGTGGGTGTACTGGCACTGCATGGGAGCAAGACCAAGCAAGCACCTTTCAGACAGACATCTTAGACTAATGAGCAGCGTGCCTATTTTTATCCTTACAAGAATATGTTTTAAAGCCTTCCTTTTACAGGAGAACCTCTACAGTTGACTAGCTCCCTACACTGACCACATCCTTAAGTTGAGATAATTTTCATAGATTAGACATGTACCACATGTACATATCAGTTTAACAGGCCTAGTTCCTCATGTTGACCACCTCTGTTAGGTTGACCACTCTGTTACAGTCCCTTGAGTGGTCAACTTACAGAGCTTGTACTATATTTTTTATTTATTTTTTATTTTTGTAGAGACAAAGTCTCACTTTATCGCCCTTGGTAGAGTGCCGTGGCATCACACTGCTCACAGCAACCTCCAACTCCTGGGCTTAGGTGATTCTCTTGCCTCAGCCTCCCAAGTAGCTGGGACTACAGTCGCCGGCCACAACGCCCGGCTATTTTTCTGTTCTGCAGTTCAGCCGAGGCTGGGTTTGAACCCGCCACCTTCGGCATATGGGGTCGGTGCCCTACTCGCTGAGCCACAGGTGCCGCCCTCTACTATATTTTGTAAATAATTTACAAAATAATTATATAGGGTGGAGCCTGGGGCTCAGTGGGTAGGGCGCCAGCCCCATATACCAAAGGTGGCGGGTTCAAACCCAAGAGTTTGAGGTTGCTGTGACCTGTGGTGCCACAGCACTATAGCAGGGGCAACAAAGTGAGACTCTGTCTCAAACCAAAAAGAAAAATAAAGAAAATAAAAGAAAAAAAGAAACAAAGGGTTTTAGGCCAGGTGAGGTGGCTGATACCTATAATCCTAGCATTCTGGGAGGCCAAGACACATGGATTGCCTGAGCTCACAGGTTGAAGACCAGACTGAGCCAGAGCAAGATCCCATTTCTAAAAAATAGCTGGGCCTTATGGTGGGCGCCTAGTCCCAGCTACTTGAGAAGCTGAGGCAAGGGGATCACTTGAGCCCAAGAGGTTGAAGTTGCTGTTGCTGTGATGCCATAGGACTCTACTAAGGGCATTCAAAGTGAGACTTTGTCTCAAAAGTAAAAAAAAAAAAAAAAAAAAAAGAGAAAGAAAAAAAGAAATAAGGGTTTCATTCTGCCACCCAGACTAGACTGGAACTCCTGGGGGTCAAGCCATCATCTCGCCTCTCAGTCTCCCAAGTTTCGAGGAATACAGCCACACCATACTGTCCATTCTAGAGATGAAGGAAAAGGTTCAGAGAAGTCAAATAACTCGCTGTCTGATCATTCAGTTACTATATGCAGGACAGAAGGGATTCAAATTTAGATTTGTTTGATTCCAGAGCCTATATTCTTCATTTCCCCATGCTGCCTCTCTGGATCTTTAGAAAGACACTGACTTTTAAAAAATACTGAGCAATTCACTGTAATGGGTTCTAGAAAGGGTGATCAAAATGAGGCAAATCTATTTCACATTATTGCACAATGAACTGGTGGTTACAAAGGAGAAAGAAGCTGGGTAACCCACAGTTTTCAACCTTTTTTGCCTTGAATTCACAGCTCATGTGATCCTCCTGCCTCAGCACCTCGAGTAGCACCTTTATTATCTTTTCTCTCATTTTCCTCTGTCACGGATGTAAAATACTAGCTTCCCCAAAAGATCTGTATGTTCATCCATTCAATTTACAAATTCCTCTGTCCTTATCTGTGTTCAAGTTATTCCCACCAGTTGGAGCCTTCAATATCCTTACAGCCTGGCCTGCCAAACAACAATGACAACTGCAACAACAACAACAAAAAATAGCTGGGGGTTGTAGTGGGCGCCTGTAGTCCCAGCTACTTGGGAGGCTAAGGCAAGAAAATCCCTTAAGTGCAAGATTTGTGGTTGCTGTGAGCTGTGATGTCACAGCCCTCTACCAAGGGGAACACAGTGAGACTCTATCTCCAAAAGAACATAGTTAAACTCTGTCTCCAAAAAAAGAAAAGAAAAGAAAAATTAGCTGTGCGTTGTGGCAGGTGCCTGTAGTCCCAGCTACTTGGGAGGCTGAGGCAAGAGAATCACTGAAACTCATGAGTCTTACATTTCTGTGAGCTATGACACCATGGCACTCTGCCCAGAGTAACAGAGACTCTGTCTCAAATAAATAAATTAAATTAAATAAAGATCCTTAATAGGATCCTGGATAAAAAAATATAATTAAAAAGTAAGGACAGTATTGTGACGAGTAGGAAATGGATTACACATTAAAGAATGGGCTTGGCGCCTGTGGCTCAACGGGCTAAGGCACCAGCCATGTACACCTGAGCTGACGGGTTCAAATCCAGCCTGGGCCCACCAAACAACAATGACAGCTGCAACCAAAAAATGGCCAGGCGTTGTGGCGGGCGCCTATAGTCCCAGCTACTTGGGAGGCGGAGGCAAGAGACTGGCTTGAGCCCAGGAATTGGACGTTGCTGTGAGCTGTGATGCCACAGCACTCTATCCAGGGTGACAGCTTGAGGCTCTGTCTCAAAAAAAAAAAAAAAAAAAAAAGAATGGTAATATATTCCTTTTAAATTTCTTGAGTTTGACAACTAGATAGGTGAAAAGTCCTATTCTTGGAAAATACATGCTAAAGATTTGGGGTTAAAGAGTCCTGATAGTATCTACACCTACTCTGCAAATGGTTCGGTAATAAAATGTGTACCTTCTCCGTGTAAACATGGCAAAACGTTAACAATCAGCAAACCTAGGTAAAAGGTATATGGGTGTTTATTAAACAGCTCTGCCGTAGGCTTACAATTTTTTTTTTTTTTTGAGACAGAGTCTCACTATGTTACCCACAGTACAGTGCCATAGCATCACAGCTCACAGCAACCTCAAACTCTTGCGCTTAAACAATTCTCTTGCCTCAGCCTCCCGAGTAGCTAGGACTACAGGCGCCCACCACAATGCCCAGCTTTTCTTGTTGCAGTTGTCATTGTTGTTTAGGTGGACCGAGCAGGGCTCAAACTCAACAGCCTCAGTGCATGTGGCTGGCACCGTAACCACTGTGCTATGGGCACCAATTGCAACTTTTCAAACGGTTGGGAAACAAAAGTTATGAATTGGGGGGGAAAAAAGCCAACATCAAAAAATAGCAAAAGGACCCCAAAAGCAATTATGACAACAACAAAAATATATGGGACTTGATCAAATTAAAAAGCTTCTGCAAAAAAATGGCTGGACGTTGTGGCAGGTGCCTATAGTCCCAGCTACTTGGGAGGCGGAGGCAGGAGACTCGCTTGAGCCCAGGAATTGGAGGTTGCTGTGAGCTGTGATGCCATGGCACTCCATCCAGGGTGACAGCTTGAGGCTCTGTCTCAAAAAAAAAAAAAAAGCTTCTGCACAGCCAAGAAAACAATCAATTGAGCAAATAGACAAACTACAGAATAAGAGAAAATATTTGCATGCTATATAACCAGTAAAGGGCTGATAACCAGAATCTACTAAGAATTCATGCAAATCAGCCGGGGGGAGAAATCATTAAAAAGTGGGCAACAGACATGAACAAACATTTTTCAAAAGAAGATAAGCTAATGGGGCGGTGCCTATAGCTCAGTGGGTAGGGCGCCAGCCACATACACAGGAGCTGGAAGGTTGGAACCTGGCCCAGGCCTGCTAAAAAACAATAATGACAACTGCAACAACAACAAAAAAAACAGCTGGGCATTGTGGCAGGTGCCTATAGTTACTTGGGAGGCTGAGGCAAGTGAATCGCTTAAGCCCAAGAGTCTGGGGTTGCTGTGAGCTGTGACACCACTCTACCCAAGAGGACAACTTGAGACTGTCTCAAAAAAAAAAAAAAAGGTAGACTAATGGGGCCCGCGCATTGGCTCTTGCCTGTAATCCCAGCACTTGGGAGGCCAAGATCGGAGGATTGCCTGAGCTCACAGGTTCGAGACCAGCCTGAGTCAGAGCAAGACTCCATCTCTAAAACTAGCTGGGAATTGTGGCAGGCACCTGTACTCCCAGCTACTTGGGAGGTTGAGGCAAGAGAATCACTTGAGCCCAAGAGTTTGAGGTTGCTGGGAGCTATGACACTAGGCACTCTACCAAGGGCAACAAAGTAAGACTCTGTCTCAAAAAAAAAAAAAAAGAAAGAAAAAGAAATAAAGGGAAAGGGAAAAGCACAAGAGATAATGCAGCACTGTATTCTGCCTCCCAAAATTAACTATTCATACTGTCATAGTTGCATCTAGTCTTAAAAAAAAAATTACTGATATAATCACCTTTGCCACTACCTCCCCATGTATTATTTTCTTACAGATATAAAATTATGGGGTAGGGTATGTCTATTTTCAACATTAACTTATTGCTGTTATTATAGAAGGAGGAAAAAATCTCATACAAGACGTTGACAGATCCTTTACAAACAAATGCAAATTTCAAACTACACATACTCTGGAAAAAATATTAAGAGTGATTTGTGGCTCGGCGCCTGTGGCTCAACAGGCTAAGGCACTAGCCACGTACACCTGAGCTGGTGGGTTCAAATCCAGCCCAGGGCCCACCAAACAACAATGACAGCTGCAACGAAAAAATGGCTGGGCATTGTGGCAGGCACCTGTAGTCCCAGCTACTCAGGAGTTAGAGGCAAGAGACTCGCTTGAGCCCAGGAATTGGAGGTTGCTGTGAGCTGTGATGTCACAGCACTCTATCCAGGGTGACAGCTTGAGGCTCTGTCTCAAAAAAAAAAAAAAAAAAACCAGAGTGATTTGTTATTGAGAAGACTAATGCCAAAATGAAACTGAACGAGAATTTGAAATGGATGATTTAATAATAAAAACAATAAAAAAAAAAAGAATTTGAAATGGAGTCTCAAGAAAATGATTTGCCAGCTCTCCCAACTCTATAATCTGTATGTTTGCTTTCCATCATATGTGAAAAGGATAATAGTAATAAAAAAATGTATCTGAAGGCAGATTCCTCTATTTATTTCTACTTAAAAAGAGAAAAATTAGGATAGCTAATAGGCAAACCATTTAAAGAAAACCAGGAAACACTAAAATTTCCTTTCACAGGCTTACAAAGAGCTTGGATAGCTTCAATTACTTGAAACTAGGAAGGTACCTTAACACATAAATCTAAAGACCAAAATAATCACTTTCTTTTCCTCCTCGGATTATTTTGTTGATTCACCAGCACCCTGAATTAAATATCTATGGTCTGTTCTATACTTCAGAACTACTGCTCTGACTCCATACAAATCTTTTTTTTTTTTTGAGACAGAGCCTCAAGCTGTCACCCTGGATAGAGTACCATTGCATCACAGCTCACAGCAACCTCCAATTCCTGGGCTCAAGCGAGTCTCCTGCCTCCACCTCCCTGTAGCTGGGACTACAGGCACCCACCACAACGCCCGACCATTTTCTGGTTGTAGCCGTCATTGTTGTTTGGCAGGCCAGGGCTGGAGTCGAACCTGCCAGCTCAGGTATATGTGGCTGGTGCCTTAGCTGCTTGAGACACAGGCACCGAGCCCTTTTTTTTTTTGGGAGAGACAGTGTCTCACTTTATCGCCCTCAGTAGAGTGCCGTGGCAATACACAGCTCACAGCAACCTCCAATTCCTGGGCTTAGGCAATTCTCTTGTCTCAGCCTCCCGAGTACCTGGGACTACAGGTGCCTACCACATTGCCCAGCTATTTTTCTATTTTTTGCAGTTCGGCTGAAGCTGGGTTTGAACCCGCTACCTTCGGAATATGGGGCTGGTGCCCTATTTGATGAGCCACAGGAACCACCCACCATACAAATCTTTTATTTCCCTAATTATAAAATTCTCTTTCATCTACACCAGTGGTTCTCAACCTTCCTAATGCTGCGGCCCTTTAATACAGTCCCTGTGGGTCATGATCCATAGGTTGATAACCACTGATCTACACCATCATTCTGTTTGCCTAGTCTTCTTTCTGACCTAATGATTCAAATATTCTTCCACATATAGCCAGGCGTTGTGGTGGGCGCCTGTAGTCCCAGCTACTAGGGAGGCTGAGGCAAGAGAATCACTTAAGCTCAGGAGTTGGAGGTTGTTGTGAGCTGTGTGACGCCACAGCACTCTACCAAGGGCGATAAAGTGAGACTCTGTCTCTACAAAAAAAATACATATATATTCTTCCACATAGACTTACAGATCATAAAAACTTATTTATACTATATATTGTAGGAATTCTTAATCTTTTTTGCACCATGCACCACTTTGGCAGTCTAGTGAAGCCTATGGTTCCTTCTCAGATTACTTTTAGAGGCGTAATTAAATACACATGGTTACAAAAGAAACCAATACTGGAATATTAACAGAACAATAAAAAGACTTATATGGTAATACATGAGAGTTTTATTATTAAATAACAAGATCTAACACAGTTTATTACTACCATAAATTCAACGAATGATAAACATAAATGCTATGAGCTATATGCAACAACTATAAACATAACACAAATAGACCTATAATTTTTGGCCAGGTGTGATGGCTCACACCTGTAATCTGTAATCCCAGCACTTTGGGAGGCCAACACAGGAGGATTTTTTTTTTTTTTAGAGACAGAGTCTCACTTTGTTACCCTCAGTAGAGTGCCATGTCGTCACAGGTAACAGCAACCTCCAGCTCTTGGGCTTAAGTGATTCTCTTGCCTCAGCCTCTCGAGTAGCTGGACTACAGGCGCCCACCACAACACCCGGCTATTTTTTTTTCTTTCTTTTTTTTTTTTTGAGACAGAGTCTCACTTTATTGCCCTTGGTAGCCTCCAACTCCTAGGCTTAAAGGATTCTCTCGCCTCAGCTTCCCAAGTAACTGGGACTATAGGCACCCGCCATAACGCCTGGCTATTTTTTTTGTTGCAGTCTAGCCGGGACTGAGTTTGAATCCACCACCCTTGGTATATTGGGCCAGCACCCTATCAACTGAGCCACAGGCGCCACCCCTCCAGCTATTGTTTTGTTGCAGTTTAGCCAGGGCCAGGTTTGAACCCGCCCCCCCTTGGTATATGAGGCCGTCACCTCACTCACTGAGCCACAGGCACAGCCCAAGGAGGACTGTTTGAGGCCAAGAGTTCAAGAGCAGCCTGGGCAACAGCAAGATACCCCTTCCATCTCCATAAAAAAATGTTAAAAATTAGCCAGGTGTTTCACACTGGAGAAAGGCCTACTTTTATTTTTTTTATTTCTTTTTTTAATTAACTTTTTTTTTTTTTTTTTGAGACAGAGCCTCAAGCTGTTGCCCTTGGTAGAGTGTCGTGGCATTACAGCTCACAGCAACCTCCAATTCCTGGGCTCAAGCAAGTCTCCTGCCTCTGCCTCCCAAGTAGCTGGGACTACAGGCGCCCGCGACAACGCCCGGCTATTTTTTGTTTTTTGGTTGCAGCC
>CAUYON010193165.1:0-10585 GCA_963573935.1 Arctocebus calabarensis
AGTCATTTTACCAAAAAAAGACACCTACACTTGAATGTTAATCACACTACAATTCACAACTGCAAAGATATGGATCCAATCTAAGTGCTCACAAACATATGAGTGGATAAAGAAAATGTGATACAGGGTGACACCTGTGGCACAAAGGAGTAGGGCACCGGCCCCATATGCCAGAGGTGGTGGATTCAAACCCAGCCCTGGCCAAAAACTGCAAAAAGAAAAAAGAAAAAAAGAAAATGTGATACATACACATGCATCACTCACACACACACACACACACACACACACACACACACACACACACACACACACACGGTGTGGAATACTATTAAGTCATCAAAAAGAATGAAATAATGTCTGTCTTTTGCTGCATCTTGGATGGAACTGAAGGCCATTATCCTAAGTGAAGTGTCACAGGAAAGGAAGAACAATACTGCATGTTGTCACTTACAAGAGGGAGCTAAGGGACAGAGGGGCATCATCACACAGTGTGGTATAATGGCCATTGCAGACTCAGAAGTAGGGAGGGTAGAAGCAGGTAAGAGATGAAAAATTACCTTTACGTACAACATGCACAATCTGGATGACAGGTATGCTGAAATCCCTGACTTCAGCACTACAACTCATCCATGTACCGAAAAACAACTATTTCTCACATAATTAAAAAATATACAATTTTTTAAATTTTAAGACATGTGAACACCTTTTAAAATCAATTTATGTGATTAACTAGGAAAAACTAATAAATTTTATAACTTGTATAATGAAATAAAAAATTTAACAAATATTTCAGTTAAGGTTAGTTAAGTCACAAGCTTTAGATCTCAAAATTAGACTGGAATCTAATTATGTAATTATGTGCTAATGTATTTTCTATTTAAATATTAAAAATAAGCTGCCAATATTCATTGACAAATTATAAAGTGCCTCTTTCACTTATGCCTGCTTCTGTAGTTTCTCAACCTATGTAAGTAAATGTGTAAACATTGGTTATATAGAATGCCAGGAATTGTCTAGAAAAGCAAAATGCCTAGACAAACAAGACAATAAAATATGCATACCATTTCTCAAGGTTTTAAAGTACAAAAAAAGCTTCATTTTATTAAAGTTTGGTTTTGTTTTGCAGATAAATGTGTATTTATTTACATAAACAGTCCCTTTATTCCAGTATTTGTCCACGCATATACACCCCCTGCAAATGTTAACTGAGTACAACTGTGTTTCATATATTCTCTTCTACACTACAGAATTAAATGACAAGTCACCATCTTGGAGACACTTACAACCTTATTAAACTATTGCTACCGAATGAATCGGTAGTGATGAGAACATAAATGTCAATCCTTTTCGCAAACAAAATACTTGTGAGTATATCATATTATTGTCTGTCATCTCCAAAGAACATTTTTTGTTTTATGTATGACATTATTCACATGTAAAACAGAAAAATACACCTCAGAAAAGACTGGTTAATCAAGTCACAACCAACCTTGGATTGTAAAAAGGTGAACTACCTTTGGCCTGCCCTGTGGTTTCAGTGGTTCTCAGAAGGTGAAGGATCCACATGACCAAAAGTTATTAAAAAAAAAAAATCAGAACTGATACTTTAATCGCCCAAGGAATTACTCCTCCCTTTATGACTTCTCGAATCATATGTCCTTTCATTTATACCTTGACTAAGATTATAAACCAATTGCCAAATTTTTAATCTTCATAAAGATAAGTTTATGGTTATCAAGATGTGTTTCTCTGTTTTTAGTTGTAGATTTACTAATTGAAAAACACACAATTGTCTTAGGTATGACTTCTTTACATTCATCCTACCATCATTTTCTCTACTTTTTGAAACTATAGATGAATGTCTCTTGTCCAGTTTGGGAAGTTGTCAGCCATTACTTCTTTGAACAGTTTTTCAGTCCTACTCATCCTTGTTTTCCTCTTTTGCTGTAACTCTGATGACACAAATGTTATATCCCTTATTATAGTCCCACAAGTCTAAGGCTCTGCTATTTTTTAATTTTTGTATTTTTCTCTATCTTGTTCATATTGAACAGCTTCTATCGTTCCATCTTCCAACTCATGAGTCCTGTCCTCTGCCCCCTTCATTCTGCTATTGTGCACATCCACTGAGCTTTGTATTTTGGTGTTTGCATTCTTCAGTTCTAAATTTTCCTTTTGATTTTCCATTAGGTCTTCTATTTATTGGCTAAGACTATATCTTTGCTGAAGCTTTCTATTTTCTTTTTTCATTTGTTTCAACTGTGTTTATCATTGCTTACAGAAGAACTTTTACTATGGTTGCTTTAAAATCTTTACAAATAACTGCCATCTTCTGATTATCTTTTCCCATTTGTTTTGGTATCTTCTTGGTCCTTTGTATGATGAGTGACTTTTGATTGAATCCTGGACATTTTTATTTTGTATTGGGGGACCCTGGATCTTATTCCAACCTTCTGTTTTAGTTGGTTCTTTGGGTCCCACTGGAGCAGAGGAGGAGGGGATGGGCTCTGACCTGGTACTGCTGGTGGAAGTACAAATCCAGATTCCCCATTGGCTTCTGTTAACAGTCTCTCCTCCTAGATGTCTGGGGGTGGGAATTCTAGCTCCCCCATGACCTCCAGTGACACACAGTGACTTCATTACTGCTGGGTAATAGTAAAAGTCATGACTGTTCATCAGACCTCACCTGACCCACCCTAACAGGGTGGGAGAGGGGCCCTTCACAGCTGCCAGGCAAGGATAGAAGTGCAGGTCCACCAGGTTTCACCCTAATGGGATAAACTGCTAGGTTCCCAGTTTGGTCTTTTCTGACATACCTAGCAGGAAGGTTTAGAAGCATAAGGGTGTAAGTCGTGGCTCTCTATCTTGCTGGCAGAAGTAGAGATATGTCAGTATTTTTTTTTTCTGATTTTTCTTTTCGTTTGTTCTTGTTTAGCAGGAGTACAACGATTATTATCTAAAAGTTTTCTGTCTTGCTCAGCTGCTCCTTGTTCTCTGCCTGGAGAGAACAGGCTCTTGTCAGCACTTTTTTCTTTCATCTGCATTCTTTGTCATTCCTGGGTTGGTGGTTTCTTCATCTCCAAGTCTAGGTATATGAGACAAAAATAAAGCCCAGGGACTCTACCACTTCTTTGTTCTCTAGGTCTCAATATCGCTAGTCTGCTTTCTTCTCTATGCCTGTTAGAGTTTTTTCGTATTTGTTTTATGTATGTATCATCTAAATTTTTTTAGTGGTACAGTACTTAGTGACAGGAATAGAGAAAAGGACATATAAACCATCTTCTGGAAACACAAACATGAATTCTGAAAACACAGTTGGCCCCTCCACATCCTCAGGTTCAGCACCCGTGAGTTCAACTAACAGCCCTCTGAAAATATGCCCAACAAACCCCAGTAAGGAATAAAAGCACAACAATAAAAATTCTAAAAGTGATTCAACAGCTATTTACATTTCTTAGGTATTATGAGTAATCTAGAGTTGATTTAAAGATTCCAAGAGATAATTATATTTTAAAATAATATCAGCTTAAAAAATATGAAAAATATGTGATTTTTTTGCAATTATTAAGGAAGATACATTTATTTTGACACAGTACTGTTTAAAATTCTCTAAAGACAATGCTCAAGCTATAGGGCACAGTGAAAAATATATTGTAACAGGATAGAATGATATGGACTACACTCAACTTTTGTAACTATGAAAAGATTATATTTGTAATATAGTCTACGTGTATCACCACAAATAATGTGGCCCAGATAATACATAAACTTCCTATGGAGAATTGAAGAAACAAAGAGCAAAGGGAATAGGCAAGCCAACCACAATTACAATAGCTATAAACAGGGTGACGAAAAGGAAGGTCTATAATAAATAGAAAAAATTGAAACATTCCCTCTAAAGACAATAAAGAAAAACTTAAATAGTAGTTCAATGCTAAGGCTTTTAATACTCTAGAAATTTTTAAAATACATTATCACTACCATTCTCTAATTTCAAGCCTTCTGCTTTTGTTCAATGACTACAAATTGATTGGTTAAAACAAAATTGGTCAAAATGTTGAGTTGGTTAAAAATAAATTTTCCCAATCACTGGTTTTCATATAAGTGTAATTTTGAAATAACGTGACATAGTTGTGCATTGACTTTCTATGATTTAAACATTTTCCCATTTTAAAAAGTTTGATAAGTTCTTATTTGCTTTGAATTTCTAAATAATTTTAAATGTATTTTAGTCATAACTGCTTTCTTGGTTTGTTTAGCATTCCTTTAAAGAGTTTGTCAATTTTCTATGTCAATTATCCTCAAAAAATTTGGTTGACATTTTCTCAGCACATCATAATATTTTTAAATTTTATGTGCGTAAGTTGATTTTTGTCAAGTTGATAAATTGCCATTTCTAAGTCATTTTGCTGAAAAATATTCAAATTCATTTTCAAATGGCTAGGCAAATCTTAAACTGGGCCAGATTTTATTAAGTGTTTTTTATTTTGTATTTCTTTTACTTTTAAGTAGCTTTTACATAAAACAATCATTGCCACTCCAAAATCAAATAGCATCAATATTTGATGTTTTTGTGTTGTAAGATTTGTATCCATACTAAAAAGCATATATAGTCTCTGCAGATTCGTGGGAGAAAATAACGGTGGGCTTATATTGATCAGGAAAGTAGGTAGACATGTTTTACCTGCCAGCACGCCAGCATCCCTTCCTCGGTGAGGTTGTCTTTGCCCAAACACATGGTAACCCTCACAATAAAGAGGCATTTAACACATAAGGACCAAGCATAAATCTATTAACCACTGCACTTTTATTTTAAGATTATTATTTGGGTCAAGTTCAGAATTTTCAATATAAAATCAAGACAATACTTCAGTATGATTCGTTAAAAAAAAGGAAGGAAAAATGCCAACCAAAAAATTAGCTGTTATCTCTTAACTGTTATGTCTTAGCCAGCATTGCATAGGGCATAGATTGGCAAGAGAATGCGAAATCATTGTAGAAAACTAATAACCAATTAAATTAAATTGGTAAGTAAAAATTAAATCATTTGCATCCTACATAAATTATTAAAATTCAAAAATATTTTCAATAATCAGAACAGGCACAACTGGCTTAAGTAAAATCAGGAAAATAGCTCAGAGAGTTTTTGATAAAACAGACACACTTAAAGACGAATAAGACTTGGTGGCACCACAGCTCAGTAGTTAGGGTGCCAGCCAAATACACCTGGGCTGGTGGGTTCGGACCCGGCCTCAGCCTGCTAAACAACAATGACAACTGCAACAAAAAAGTAGCCAGGCATTGTGGCAGGCACCTATAGTCCAGCTTCTTGGGAAGCTGAGGCAAGAGACTAGCTTAAGCCCAAGAGTTTGAGGTTGCTGTGAGTTGTGACGCCACAGCACTCTACCACATATACCAGAGCTGATGGGTTCGAATCCAACCTGGGCCTGCCAAACAACAATGATAACTACAACAAGAAAATAGCCAGGCATTGTGGCAGGCACCTGTAGTCCCAGCTACTTGGGAGGCTGAGGCAAGAGAATTGCTTAAGCCCAAGAGTTTGAGGTTGCTGTGAGCTGTGATGCCACAGCACTCTACCCAGGGTGACATAGTGAGATTCTCTCAAAAACAAACAAACAAACAAAAATGTAAATTGTAGAACATACTGGTGATTTGATAATAAACATCAAGACTACTATATATGCACATGCTTTTTGACCAATTTATCCTTTTCCAGGGCTGTCTCTATTTACAGATATATATATATATACACACACACATGTACATGTTATTTATATATGTGTGTGTATGTATACAAAATACACTTGTCCCAATGTTATTATAATAATGAAATATTATAAAATTTAATACTAGGAATAAATTGTGTGCTTTAATAAAGATATTAGCAAAACTAATAACTATTAGTTATTAACTATTAACTAATAACTATTTTCTTAATGAAGTTATAAAATATTATTGCATGAGACAAATGGGACATAAAACTAGAAATAAAACCTCTTCCTTGTCTCTCCTCCTCCTCACCTTCACTATTTCCCTTTCATACATTCTCAAAACTGAAAGGGCATTCAGTAAAATATCAACAGAGGTTAATTCTGGGGTGTGGATTATGCATGATCATCACCTTGCTCTCTGCAGCTTTCCGGCTGGCTGCTCTGCGTGTTCCACAGTGAGCATGAGTTACTTTTACAGCCAAGGAAAGAATAAAATAAGGCCTCACCTAAAGGAACGGCTTATAAACAGTTGGAAACAATAAACTTGAAGCAGTAATGCAAGTGGCCCTACCCGAGACAGGCCACACTCTCACTCCCTCCGATAGAGTCCTCCAGAAGAGAAAAATGGAGTGCAGAAAACAGTGTTTCAGCTGCAGTTTTCTTCTCGACTTGCCCTGCTCACTTGTTCCATTCACGACAACACTGAATGATTTATCTGTAATGTACAAGTTATCAAAATGGGGCGTAAAACTTTTCAATGATTTTACAGAGAGTACATGTCACGTTCTGGCTTAGTCTCAGAACAAGGGTACCCTGCTATCAAAACAATGATGATTAAGTATTGACCAAGAGAACAGATGATAAATAGAAAAAAGCCCTGGAATTCCAAAGTCTCTTGACTTGAGTCCCCTACAGCGAAACGGAAATAAGGACTTTGCCATAGGAAGTTTTAGGGGAGGTGAGGACAGGGATCACTGACAGTGAGAGGTAGTTTAAAACAAAACAACAACAGCCACGCTGTTAAACTGCTTAATACTACGGCAATGGGGGCTCAATCGCTCTGGGGACCATCTGAGGTGCCATATGGAATGTCTCTTGGAATTTCCCACCAAACTAGGTGTTAATCTCTCTCGTTGCTTGAAAATTTCTTTCAAGGCATTAAATATCTTGCTCAAGCTCAGCACCTGTAGCTCAGCAACTAGGGTGCCAGCCATATACAATGGAGCTGGCGGGTTTGAATCCAGTCAGGGCCTGCCGAACAACAATGACAACCACAACCCAAAAATAGCTAGGTGTTGTGGCGGGCTCCTGTAGTTCCAGCTACTCGGGAGGCTGAGATAAGAGAATCACCTAAGTTGAAGAGTTTGAGGTTGCTGTGAGCTGTGACGCCACAGCACTCTACCAAGAGTGACATAGTGAGACTCTGTCTCAAAAAAAACTAAAATAAATTTTAAAAAAAAATCTTGCACATCCCGGCTGCCTGCAAGCGTGCTGTGGAAGCTTCCTTGGCTACAAAAAGAGACCCAGTCATCCTTTGAGGTGGTTGCCCTCAAGGTGCTAGGGAACTGTCCACCACAGCTCCAGCTGAAGTCAGAGGTAGGATGAAGGAATCTGACAAGGGGCTCAAACCATGGCCGCAAATGAAAAACAAGAGGAGGGGAAGCAGAAGTCTAGGAGTGAATATTTTGCAATGTGAGTTCAGGACACATTAAAAACCAGATGAAAAGTGTGTTTGATTCTGTTTGTTTATAGTCTTTTTTTTTATTTTTTATTTTTATAATTTTATTGAGTCATAATTCTGTACATTGGTGCAATCATAGGGCACGATTCATATACATTCAGAAATGTTTTCATCGTAGACATTTTGTTGAAAACCTCACACATGTCTGAGAAGAATCTGAAAGCAGAAGGCATTGACTGAATGTCTCTCCACAAGTTAATTTTAGATAGGAGAAGTTAGGAAATGGTAAAAAGCTATAGCTCATAGATTAAGGGTGTACGAGAAAACCAGTGTATATAAGGTGGCCCAAAATCAATGATTGCCATCATGAGCTGTGTAGTCCGTTTCTTGCATCTCTCAATCATTACAGGGTTGAGCTTGCGCCTGAGGGAAAGCTACTCTTTCCTTGCATCTCCGTTCCCACAACATGAGACTGGTGCCCTACCCTCTGAGCCAAAGGCGCCAACTGATACAGTAATTTTTTTTGGCAGAATTTTTTGGCCAGGGCTCGATTTGAACACCCCACCTCCAACATATGGGACCAGCGCCCTACTCCTTTGAGCCATAGGTGCTGCCTGATACAGTAATTTTTTTTAAGTTCTTAGATGACTTTCCCACCATGGTCATAAACAAGCTTAAGGAAAAGGTAAATGATGCAGTTGTAGAAAGAGAGAGGTGGACATTTTATTGTGACTGTAAAACATGATATTTTAGACCAAAGGTTCTCAACCTATGGGTCACGACCCAGAGGAAATGTATTATTGGGCTGTGGCATTAGGAAGGTTGAGAACCGCTGGTTTAGACTTTTATATCCCATTGTTACAAATGTGCACTGATGGTGATGCAACAGATCAGGCAAAATGTACCTGGTGGATCAGATAGCAGGTCAGGATAAATATTTAAATACAAAATAGGAGACTTGTACTATCCTCCCATCAGGGGCTCCTGCCACCACACACTGGTCTTCCTGTCTCTCTGGACAAACAACTACTGTGTTTGTAGGGAGTGATGTGGAGCAAATGTCTGACTGGACTTTTATGACTTTGTGTGCAGAGAACTATTCAGAAGAGGAGGACAAGAAGGAGGAAGAGTTACCAGCCTCCAGGTACCAATGAATAAGCTTGGACTTGACGAGGATGTGTAACTTAGGAGAATGGGCCCAGTAAAACAGACCAGAAGTCCAAAGTTGACACAGAATCCCATGCACATGTCCACACCACCTACTTGTTCCTTGATGCCTTTCACTCAACTGATGGAAAACTTCTTCTTTTCATGAGGTCATTAATTGCCTTCAAGGGACTTCTCAGCAACTAAGCAGAAGAAATTGGGCTTGGAGATGTTTGAAATCTCACCATTTACATCTCTCTGGCTGCACTCAGGGTGGCAGAACACATGCTGTCAGCAGAGTGGGTGGAAGGGATTCTCAGGCAAGGATTGTACACACACAAACATACCTGTGCCATGTCAACACATGGGTAGAAAGAGTACTGGAAGGCCCAAGAACACTTGATTAGACAATGTCAGGAGCCCATATTCACCATGGTGCTGTGGGAATTCTCAACCCTGTCCCTGCATGAGGCTCAGACCCTCATTGGTGCTTTGTGTGTGCTGGCAGTCAACTCTGTACCACAGGGGACAGTTGCGTCCCCTTCCTCATCAGTCCCTTGTCTGACCAGCGCACTAAGCACTAAATCCTCTCTCAGTCCTGCCCTTGAGTTTTCCACATCCCTCAGTGCAGAAGAGTTCTTTTCTTTCTCTTTGAAGGGATGCCACTTGATTTATGTGACTGCGCATCACTCTTTTACTTAGGACATCTGGGCACCTGTGATCCCATCCCTAAACTTTTAGTTCTATTCTTTATCTCTCTAAGCTGATCAGGGAGGCACAGGTGATGGAGGAATTGACTGGAGTCCTGCGGGATTCCCCGGATGATGGCCACCTGGCTTCTACCTTTCATCAGCATCTGTCTGACACACACCAGTCTCCCTGCATGAGTATCTCCCTGTGTAAGGAGCAGGACATCTCCTGTTCCCTGGATGCAGCTAGTGAGTGTTCTCATTACCAGAGAACTCACTGCCAATTGTCCTGCAGGGGACTCTATACATGATGGGCTCTAAAGGCAAACTCAGGAAGGCCAACTGTGGAAAATGCATGTAACTATCCAAGGGCACCAGTGGTGCAGGTGCACAGCAGATTGGGCATGAGGCCGGTGTCAACAGATGAAAAATCTGACCTCCCCTGAGTTGTTTTCCCAGTGATGATGCTAAACAGAAACTCTGTGTGTTAATGACTGGCTTTGAGGTTGACACTCACCCTTTATATTTGGAGAAACAGTTTGATGGCTCCTCAACGCTAAGCCACAAACTCTCTATTCTATATGTTCAAATGGTCTTGAGTATGGCACATCTAGTCCCCAGAAATTAAACCCCTCTGGAATGAATCTTGGATTCATTGGATTGTGTCTATAAAACAGGGGCCATGGCACCCTTCTTATTTTTGAATAAAAACTGCCCTGTTCTCTAAGTAACACTGAAGATGTTTCCCATGAAGTTTGTAGGAACAGCATGATTATCTGGTCTCCGAGGCTGATCACATCTGTACCCCAAACTGCCAAAGTATATGGTCGACCAATGACTGAATCCTGTAGCAACATTTCTCGAAAGCCATTAGGAATGCTCTTCCTGCTCAGTGGGAAAAAATAAATGTCACACTTTGCCCAGTTTCAGGACAAGGGGCATTGTGACAATGATTCACCAGTTTAGGGACAGTCTTCCCAGGACTCAGGACAGGAAGCCTGAACACTTTTGGGAAGACACACTCTGAGTCTTCCTTAGATGTTCTCACTCCAGGAATACATTCTCCGTGTGGTTCTTCGGCCCTGGGTTGCACACCTCCAATAACGTAAGTATGTATTTTGACTGGACCTGTATGACTAATTTGCAGAAACTCAGAGTTATGAGAAGAATGAGAAAGGAGAAGAGCCAATAGTGACCAGGTAAGTGTTACCACCACAGGCTGTGAGTGCCATGGGTCCATCTGGAGATGTTCGATCCAGGGAGCGCCATCCTACCTCAAACCCACAGGTGTGCTGATGTGGGGATTCTTGTGTTGTGTCAGCTGCCCACTGATTCCT
>CAUYON010193167.1:0-44026 GCA_963573935.1 Arctocebus calabarensis
ACACCTATAGTGCCAGCTACTTGGGAGGCAGAAACAGGAGAATTGCTTGAGCCCAGGAATTGGAGGTTGCTGTGAGCTGTGATGCCACAGCATTCTACCCAGGGTGACAGTTTGAGGCTCTGTCTCAAAAAAAAAAAAAAAAAAAAGTCCTGCATTGTTTTTAGCATATGTCAACCCTTTAAAATCCTCCTGCTATAAAAATGGTATCATCTCATATCCTGAATCCTAAACTACAAAAGACACTGCCACAAAACATCGCATTGATTTCTCACAACAGGAAAGAGAAGCAGTAAATTACAAGGACAAGAGCATTCACCTGTGAGGCAGGAGGCACTGTTTTTTACTGTTGGTTCTCCTGCAACCTACCTGTTGGTTCATTAATTTAAGCAATAAATGTTGAGCATCCTCTAGATGACATCAATTGTGCTAGGTTTCTTCAGTAAACTTGTAAGAATAGAAGAAAGACGGATATTAAGCAAATAATTACATAAGTAAATGTAATTGTGGAAAGTGCTATAAAGAAAAAATAAAGGCTGTTGTAACAGTACATGACATGCGACTGAATTAGTCTAGAGCAGTGGTTCTCAACCTTCCTAATGCCTCAATGCATTTTCATTATTAAAAAGGGGTCACAACCCACAGGTTGAGAACCGCTGGTCTCGAGACTACGGAGACTAGTAACCTGGTCTAGATTCTTCACTGAGACCACAGGGACGAGTAGGAGTGATGTTGAGAAAAGCGAGACAGATAGTATATGGGGTGAGTGGTAGAGGGAATGCTGGGAGCATGTTCCAGAAAAAGCAGGCAGCACATGTGATGACCCTGTGTCCCATGATATATATGAGGACTGAAAAGATCAGACTGTCTGCAGCAGTGTGAATGAGGGGAAAGAGTGAAGAGTTAAGATGGGGAAGATTAGACATGACCTTGTAGACTGTTTCACTTACCTACTGAGACATAACAAACCAGTACAAACAGTGCTCGGTTAAAACAACTTGCTATTTGTGATGATTGTGTGCATTGGCTGGGATTGGCTGGGTGCTCCTGGCTCCACTCATTACCTGGGCCACTCACTTAGCTGGATTCAGCTGTGAGCTCAACTGGAGCTCCACTTATATATCTGAGTGGCTGAAATAACTAAGAACTACTATTACCCCCGGATCTCTCATAGGTCAGTAGTCTAGCCTTTACATTTTACAAATCCAACCAATTCTGAGCGGGTGGGACTGATGGTGCCAGACATCTTACAACCTAGCCCTAGAGCTGGCATGGACATTCTGTTAGTCGATGCAAGTCACGTGAACAGACCAGGTTCAAGGGGAAAAAGAAGGATCTCTTTTTAGATGTTGGGTCAAAACTTTAGAGTATAGAAGAAGAAGATTTGTTATGAAGCAGTATATATAACATAGATCATTTTAAGCATTTTAGACTTGAGATTTGTATTATTTATTACATGCCTAGCATACTTGAAGTGCTTTATTTCCTGTAATCCTCACAGTAACATAGTGAAATAAGCCATATGATCACGATGCCCTTCGTAACTCTGATGGGTCACAAAGCTGTTAAGTAGCAGGGACAGGCATCTACTGAGATCTAACAGGAGCCAGTAGGTTTTTGATCACTCTGCTCGTGTATAACCATTTTGCTGATTCTAAGTCACGGTTCTCTCATCTTTTAAATGATGGCATCCAAAAACATGGCTAAAAAGTCTTAGAATTGGAATAATTAAAGTCATCTTACATATGTTTGAAACATAAGAGCTTTTACCTTTAGAACAGCTCAATATTAATCTGTTCCTAGATATAGTTCAGAAAATGAATTAACTAATAATTTATGAACAAAGGAGTTTATTAGCCCTAACTCACTAATCCTATCTGCTATGATTGTTATAAGCTGAGATTCCTGAAGTCCCACCAGACAAATGGAGCAACATTGGTGCCAACAGAAGCTCTTCCTCCAACTAGCTACTCTTGCCAGCTACAAGATTATTTCTGAAAATCTCAAAGATATATCTCATGTGACCTCATAAATAAGTCTTCCTACTGCCACTTGGTGTTCACATCTTTCCTTCTCTCCTGCTTCGGGATTTTAGTGAGACTTCCTTCCAGATCTTCCAAGTCATTGAAAGCCTTATTGTATGTTAGGTGCTGAAACAGGAAGATTGCTTTTCTTTCCTAATGATTCATAAGATTTGTAATAGAAATACACGTGTGTAAGTCACATAGAGGGGGATTAATATTACTAGTGCCTCCCACTCTAGGACAAATCTGAATGGCAGCTGCTGGATAGTACAAAGAATTTTTTTCCTCCCCTTTGTTGACTAAGGCTTTGATATTGATTTGAACTTTCCTGGCGCCACCTTTATTTAGGATAAATTTTCCCCCAGAAAGGTCATCAATCTCTCATGTCAGTAGACTTCTGGCAGCTACCCAGTCTTCCAGACGTGGCCCAATATGAATAAGTACTGAGATCTATAATTTTATTTAAGGTTGAGCCTATGTCTTCAACATATTATCATATCACATCATGTGATGGCTATGTTTATGTGTCAACTTGATTGGCTCAGGGATCCTCAGAGAGTTGGTAAAACATTATTTCTGGGTGCATCTGTGAAAGTGTCTCCAGAAGACATTAGTATTTGCACTGGTAGTGAGTAAGGAAGTCCTTCCTCCCTAATATGGACTGTCAACATTGAATCTATTGAGAACCTGAGTAGCAGAAGAAGGTGGAAGGAGGGCAAACTCTCTATCTCTTCCTGAGCTGGACAATAATCTTCTCCTGTCTTCAGACATGAGTGCTTCTGGTTCTCTTACTTAACAACTTGGACCACAAATTTATACCACTGATTTCCTGAATCAGGTATTTGGACTCTCACTGAATTACGCCAGCATCATTCTTGCTTCTACAGTGTATAGATGGCAGACTGTGGGACTTCTCAGTGGGAGAAGTTATGTGGGTCTCCACTTGATTGCATGAGCTAATTCGCACATATTCTCTCTATCTATCTATCCATCTATCTGTCATCTACAATTTGTTCTGTCACTTTGCAGAATCTGAGCTAATACACCTCAATAACATTTTCCATGGAATTTAAATAAATTTTATATTTTGATCTTATGTGACTTCATTGCGATATTGAGTGAATCTTGATTTGCCTATGAATTAAGAAAGATTTTGTTTTTTAGTTATGGAAGTAACTAAATGGCTGGGGCTGCATCTCTGCTTTTAAACTTCCATGTTAACCAAACAACCCCTTGATAGATTAACATTTTCACTTATCTCTGTGTTGTTTCAGAGTTTTAAAGGACACAGGTGTTTTCTCTGAAAGAAAATTGGCAGCGTGTTTCCACTGGCAGGTCCGTGTGTCAAAATGGAATTGGCTGCGATCATAAATGTACTTTTCCAAGAACCTGTTGTCGTTATATAAGCTCTTCAGTATTTCTTTTTCCAATCTTAGTCTTCCTTTTATTAGCCCATTTGACCTTCCAGGTGGTAGAATGCCTGAAAACTATCAGAGGAAATAAGAGGCAAGGAATTATGTTCTTCGATTATTAAGAAACTCCTCAGATGAAAAGTCATTTTAAAACAGAAAGAGGTTTTCTTTGGGAATGTATTTCCTGAAACTCAAGTGTTCTTTTCCTGAAACTCAAGTGTTTTCTTTATTTTTCAAAAAAAAGAAGGCAGCTTTTGTTACTTCCAAATTCCATTCGATTAAATAACAAGAATGATGTGTTATGCAGAAGAAAGACTGATGGCAGTGATAGTTTTCCTTGAATGACTCATAATTATGACAAAAGTTTAGCTTTACAGAGGACAAGTAAATATACTGTTTCCAAAATTATTTCTGTGCCCTAAATTGCACCAGAATGTAGAGGCTTAAAGCAATGTGATTTATTGTTCCTTGTGATGCCCTGGGATTTTCCTCAGTGGGCCAATGTTCAGTCCCATGCACCATAGCTGAAGGCATGCATCCGAGTATCTTAGACAGCAGGCCACCTCCTCTCCTCCAGAGCCTTTCTTCAAACTGCCTGCCATCATACGGGAACCTGCCATGAGTTTCTTTAGAGCTTGGTGCCTGGCGTTCAAGAGCCAAAAAATGTAAGTTATGTTTAAGGTTTGGACTCACTTAGCACTGGCTCATTATTTTGATTCCACTCTTTTAGCCAAAGTAAGTCATCAGCCCAGCTCAGATTCCAGAGGAGGGGAATTAGCCTACATCTCATGATGGGAAAAGTAGCAAAGGGTTTAGAACTGTGTTTAATCCACCATGGAGATTAGATGAATGAAAGAATTCATTTAATGAATTTATGAGCATCTACTGTATGTCCGACACTATTTTCGGTGCAATGACCAACAGACCCTTAGAAGCTAACTTACACTTTCTTTCAGCTCCAGTACTGACAAACCATGCCATCCTAGCCAAGCTTATTTTCATTACTTATTCTTTTATAAAATGAAGATAAAAATAATAGTCACTATACATGTAATTATGTGATTACTTTTCGACATGTGCTGTTGATATATAGGTAAAGCACTTAGAATGAGTTGGTGCCTGCAAAGAACAAAGAACAGTGTCAGGCACGTGACAGTGCCTAAGTTAGCCGTTACTGTTACTGCTGGCTGACAAGGAAAGGGAAGCCAAGCAGGTTGTGACTTGATGTTCGGCTATTTAATGGCAGATTCCATTTCATTTTAAGAGCATAAGAGAAAACTGCCTTATATGTTTTATAAAATCAGGCAAAGGTTCCTGTAAAATGCAATGGACTTGATTTTTAATAAAATATCCAGGAACATTTTGCAAGACAGCTACATAGATTCATAGTGTATTTTTCATCTTTGGTTCTCCCAGCTCTAATCCGATTACCATAATGGCTCTTCATGATCAGATATTTCCTCATCTTCTCAAGCCTCCTTTTATTTCTTCTTTGTCAAATCCTACATTCTAGCCAGATCAGATCACTTGCAGTTCTCACACTTAATAAGCTGTTTCACAGCTCTGTACCTTTATATGCGCTATTCCCAGTTCTAGAATACTCTCATGCTATTACTTTAAAGCCCAACTGTTATCTGTTCTTTTTTCTTCATTATCTTAGATGTTTCCTATTTCTTTACTGATGTTAACTCCTAAACTGAATCTGCTTGTGTTTTCTTTTTTCCCCAAATAATGTACTTATTTATTTTGAAGATTTAAGTCTGCTTTTAGTTACCTATTATGTGTTATATATCCATTTCCATAGCCTCGCCAAACCAGAGGGCAGGAAGGGGATCTTTTCATTTCTTCAGAGTTTTCAAAACCCAGCCTGGGGCCATAAAAGCTTTGTCATCATGTGTAGAGATACCCAAGTAAAATTTCTTCACATATGTTTTATAGTTGCAATTCTTCACAAAGGAATCTGGAACCCAGAATTTATTTTTGTTACCGTATTTTTTCTTTTCTTTCTGTTTGAGACAGAGTCTCATTATGTTGCCCTTGGAAGAGTACTGTGGCATCATAGCTCACGGCAACTCCAAACTCTTGGGCTTAAGTGATTCTCTTACCTCAGCCTCCCAAGTAGCAGGGAATACAGGTGCCCACCACAGTGCCCGGCTATTATTTTGGTTGCAGTTGTCATTGTTATTTAGCAGGCCCAGGCTGGCTCAAATCTGCCATCCGCCCAACTCACTGAGTTACGAGTGCCACCGGTCACCATATTTTCGTGTGCTGTACATCTTTCATAATTGCTCTTACAAGCTGTAGTCTTTTTAAAAGATAAACTTTGGCACTCCTGTAAGCCATTTAGGAATTAAACAAAAGGTCTATTAGAATATATGCATACACTTTTTATTTCTACTAGTATTAAAAACAAACAAACAGTAATTTAGGACCAGTAGATCCTCAATGCTTTTTATGTAATAAAACCTGAAAGTCTCATGTTAATATGCTAGTGTAGGATGAACACTTTAGTCATTGGAGACAGGAGTTGAAGCTGATGTCAGAGTCAAAAGTTGGGGCAGTTTTCTCTGTTTCTGTGGGGGTGACTACTTTGGACACCTCGTGTAAGTGCAATCTGTGGTATTTATCCTTTTGTCACTGGCTTATTTCACTGAGCATAATGTTCCATAGGTTCATCCACATTGTTGCAAATGGTAACATTTGCAATTGACAAGTTCCCTCAATAAAAGCTGAATAATATTCTACTGCTTGTATACTGTTGTCCCTGGATAACCACTGGGAATTGCTTCTAGAACCCATCATGGATAAAAATATCCACCTCCATTCAAGGCCAGCATTTGGCCTAGAGAACTAGAGTGTGCAAAAATTCAGCCCTCTGTATCCCCACATATGCATCCTGCAATGCTGTATTTTCAATTTGTGGTTGGCAGAATCTGTAGATGTGGAACCCACAGATAACGGAGGGCCAACTGCATACCATGTTTTCTTTATCCATTCATCTCTCCCTGAACATTTGGTTCATTTCCATATCTTGGCTGTGAATAACGCTGCAGAAACGTGAGGGTGCAGACATCTTTTCAAGAACTTGATTTCAATTATTGTGTATCTATTCCCAGAATTAGAATTGCTGGATCATATGGTAGTTCTAGTGTAATTTTTTTGAGGAAACTCAAATGTGTTGCAGTATACACACCATTCTGTGTTCTCTAACAGTGTATAAAAGTTCTAATTTCTCGTCATCCTCACCAACACCTTCATTCTTGTTTGTTTGTTTGGTTTAGAGTTTTTGATAATAGCCATCTTAGCAGATATAAGGTACTATTTCATTGTGGTTTTGATTTGAATTTTCCTAATGATAAGCTAGGTTGGGCATTTTTTCACATACCTAATGGCCATTTCTTTGGAGAAATGTTTATTAAATTCATTTGCCCATTTTTATCAGACTTTTTACTAATGAGTTGTAGGAGATTCTTATATATGTTAGACATTAACCCTTCATCAGATAGGTGGTTGCCAGGGACTGGGAAATTGTTTTTCAGCAGTATAAAGTTTCTGTTACACAAGATGAATAAGTTTCAGGGTTTGCTGTATAATGTATTACTTATATTTAACAGTGCACTTATGGTGCACCATCTTATGTGTTAATAGGATATATTTCATGCTAAATTTTTTTATCATAAACAAAAATACAAGAAACCCACAAAAGAACACAAGGAGGTGTTGGGAGATGATGAATATGCTTAGTACTTTGGTCATAGTGATACTATCATGAGTGTAGGCATGTGTCCAACCTCATCAAGATGTATATGTAAAATGTGTGTATTTCATTGTGTATCAATTATACCTCAATAAGCTAAAAGTATTAAAAATTAAAAACTGAAATCAGGGGAAGATTAGCCACTAATGGCATGCTTTTTGCCAAAGTACTCTTTAGTTGGGTCATGAAAAATCAAAAGAGCTAATTGGCAACTGTTCAGAACAAGGTTGTATTCATCAAGCTAAAGTACCAGTGATATAAATTCTACTTATGAAAAAGTTCAAGGACTTCTCTTCCAGCAAGCTGAACTCTGACATGTCAAGCAAGGCATGTTGCACCTTCTTCTGCCCAGGCTTTCACAACTTCTGTGTGATCCTACAGCCTTATGTCTCAAATCAATGGGACTTTTATAGGTTGATCATAGAAACAGCTTCACTTTTTGAAAGGGCCACTAGCTTTCTCCATGGTGCCCTACCCCTGGAGCACAGGAGATACCATGTGATGGTGTTGTTAGTTAAGCAGTCTGAGATTTGGCAAGTGAACTGCAGGCACTCGCTGGTTGAGATTCCTCCCGGAGCTCTTTCTCTATGTCAGTCCAGGTTATGACAATTAAACAAAGAGAGAGGTGAAGTTACTTGTGAGAGATCTTATAGTTTCTATCCCCTCATGTGCTTATATAGGGTGGGTAAAAGAAAGTCGAAAGAAGAAACCTGAAAAACGACTAAGCAACAACAACACAAAATTAGTTCATATCTCTATTTCACCGATGAGAAAACAGGCTGAAAGGTTAATAAATTTTTTTACTGTCACATAGTTACTAAGCAACATGCCTAGGTCTTATATCAATATAATGTGCTGAACATACTAAACACTAATTTTTAAAAAAAGTATTGATATTATAGATATAAGGTCCCATCTTTAAAAAATGCCACTAAGATAGAATTAACATATAATACTATTTTACAGTGCTCTGATATTTATTACTAGTTAAATAATAACCTTAAATTTTAATAATAGCAGAAATATGTGAAGGCTGAACTAAATTACTAAATGCTTAAATATGATAAAATATAATGGCAGGTTAATTGCCATTATAAAACAAGAGAGGGTGACCTGATTTTCCCCATATAATTATTTTTCTTTATATGCTTAGTGAGAGATTCGTGGGGCCCTCCACTCAACACCCATTCTCACCTTCACATGAATCTCTCCTAATTCCTGAAGTTTCTATCCAAGTCCTCCCTTTGGATTATGATATTTGTCTCCTGAAATCGAAATATGAATCTGAGAGATACTAAACTAATCCATCCTCGCTTACAGGCACCTGAAATACATTGTCAGGTTATATATTCTGCTGCCTGACCGCAAAAGTTTCCTGTGTGGTATTCATCCAAATACCCATGTTCTAAACAGAGGAAATACGCATTCCTCCAGGACTAATGTGGACTGAAAATTAATATATATTACAATACAAGGAACATAAGTCATTGTATAAATTTTATTAATCCTTTTTTCTTAGAAGGTTAAAAAAAAGAAGTTGCATATTTGAAAGCTTGTTGGAGGTTCTGGCGGTGGAGCACAGTGACGCACATACCCTTGACTGAAGAACTGTCCTCCTCTATCAGGCAAGGGCATCCTCTTTGACCAAGCATGCAACTTCTGGGGACACCCACGGAGCAATGAAAGACAAAAGGGACGCCTGCCTATCCAGCCAAATCAGCCAAACCAACTCTGATAATCAATGGGCTGGCAGATGTCAGAGCCAGATCACTTTTACCTCCAAGCTTCATATTTGAAAGATTCTAAATGATATTAGAAAAGAGTTCATATTAAGACTTACTATATTAAACATTCTCTATAGCATGATCTTTGAATGCTGTGCTATCTTTAAATTATATACTTCTTTACAAGTGTTCTCATTTATTAAGTATTAACTTCAAATCTATATTTACAAGTTGACATCCAGAAAAACTAATATTGAATAAGATTGTTGACTATAGCACCTGGGATGAATACTCCATTCATCAAGGTCATACATTCTTAAATTGCTTCTGAAAGATAAAAGAATCTGTCATTCGGTAAACTGTGCCTTAAGCTGAAGGGATTGAATACTGTACCTATCTTTAAGATGATAATTGACAAGAGCAGGGGTTGGCAAATATTTCCCTACAAGACCAAACAGTAAATATTTTAGGCTTGCAAGCTACATTGTCCATGTTGCAACTACCCAAATCTGCCAATGTATCATAAAAGCTGCTATAACTAATATACCAGCAAGCACAACTACATTCCAATAAAATTTGATTTACAAATGTAGGCAGGGGGTTAGTGGGTCATAGCTGGCTGAGCTAGGATGAAATAGATAATAAACTGATGATCACAATACAATTATTGCCATGACAGAGGTAGACTCTGGGTTCTCCAGGAGCGCAGATAAAGGGCATTTAGATTCTGCCTCTGTGTCGGGTACCAGCCCCCACAATGCTATCAGTTCCCTCTCAGTGGCTTGGTCAAAATGAGAGGACAAAGAAAATGAAAACACAACAAAGAACAAGTTTAAGAGATAGCTGGGTCAAGAGTCTGCACGCTTCTCTTCATGAGGATCAGCACACATGCAGCATCCTGTTCTAGGCTAACTCCGCTTTTATTTCATACATCATTGTTTTAATCATAAATCTCATGAGGGAAAGGCAAGCAATGCCGATATGCTTGATCGTACTATCTAAACTATTTCTTTAACTATCTTAACTGGATAGATTTACTTTTAACTTTTATTACTTTAAGGTATTTATGACCTTTAACACAAACAGAGTATGGGGAGGTGAAAACAGTCCGAACAGAATGTCAGAGAAGACCCCAATTAGGCCAGCACACAAATACAGAAGTGACAATTAATACTGAAGAAGCTTTTAGCTCAGACAGACAGATGCTTCTGGTCATACCAAGGTACAGAAAAGAAGATATTTTATCTCCTTATTTGGTCTGGAGCAAATCTTGCCATCTAGGCTTAGACATTTTGTGTCCTTAAACTTCACAAAAGCACTCCCTCTTCAGAGAGAGAATGGCCCCGCCCATCTGTGCAAGACTTGCCTGCTTAGAGACCTGTGTGGCCATGGAGTTGCACTGGGAGAGGGGGAAATTTCAGCAAGAGGCTTCTTCAGTTTTAAAGGCGCCAGACCTCCAGCAGCACGTTGCGCTGGGTTCAAGGTTCTTCCGAATCCACTTCTCTCCTATGTCCTTTGCCCATCCTCTGAAGTCATTTACTTAATTCAATTCCTAATCTACTTATAACTAAAAATTATATGTTGTTTTAAGCTTATGAAATCATTATTACTAGCAATGTAAGCACATCAAGATATGACTCTCCATTCGATTCTACAATTCCTCTACCAGGTATATATCCAGAAGACCAAAAATCACATTATAACAAAGATATTTGCACCAGAATGTTTATTGCAGTCCAATTCATTATTGCTAATTCATGGAAGAAGCCCAAGTGCCCACTGACCCACAAATGGATTAATAAATTGTGGTATATGTACACCATGGAATATTATGTAGTCTTAAAGAAAGATGGAGACTTTACCTCTTTACTTTACCATGATGTTTACATGGATGGAGCTGGAACATATTCTTCTTAGCTAAGTATCTCAAGAATGGAAGAAAAAGTATCCAATGTACTCAGCCCTACTATGAAACCAATTTATAGCTTTTCCTACGAAAGCTATAAACCAATTATAGCCCAAAAAGAAGGGGAAAAGGGAGAGGAAGGTGAGGGGAGAGGGGAGGTTCAGGTGAAGGGAGGGTAACTAGTGGGACCACACCTACGGTGCATCTTATAAGGGTACATGCAAAATTTACTAGGTGTAGAATATAAATGTCTTAACACAATAACTAAGAAAATGCTGTGAAGGCTATGTTAACTAGTTTGATAAAAATATTTCAAATTGTATATAAAATCAGCACATTGTACCCCATGATTGCATTAATGTACATAGCTATGATTTAATTAAAGAAAAAAAACTGATGAGAGAGAAAAAAAAGAAAGATATGACTCTTCCTTTAAGCACTCCGCACCTCTGTAGATTGATCTGTGTGGAATCTGTAGTGTGTGGTGAGAGGGAGATTAGGGAGCTTATCAATCAAGGCTTCTCAGCAAAGATTATGGCCAGATTTCATCTTACAAATATGGAGTAATTTACAAAGAGGCTATGTGAAAATCTCTTCCATGTCAAGAGTGGACGGTATTGTACACCTTGTCACCTTAATCCAAGCCAGTGTTTCCAAACTGTGAACCATGGAATTCCTCAACAAACTAATAGATATTACTGGATAAAGGGGGAACCTGGGTGAATAAGTTCTGAAAATACTCTTTCCTCTCCAGTTAGCTTTCTTAGTATATATTTTAGCAAAATAAAGGATCTAATAAGTTCTATGGTAAAGAAGATTTCCAAATTTCTATAACTTAGAATGTCCTTATTTATTCCTGAAACCCTCTTTTCATGTGGAATACCTACAAATGTATTTCAGAAATAGTGTTTTATTTTTGTTGTTTTTGCAATTGCCATGGCAGTCTTCTTCATAAATTCTTTCCCAAGGCCAGTGTTTTTCCTATGCTTGCTTTGAGGATTTTAAACTGAAAAGCTTCTGTACAGCTAAGAGACACCAACCAAAGCAAATAGACAACATACACAATGGGAAAAGATATTTGCATATTTTGAATCAGACAAAAGCTTGATATCCAGGATCTATAGAAAACTCAAATTAATCCACATGAAGAAAGCCAACAATCCCATACCATCTATCAATGGGCAAGAGACATGAATAGAACCTTCTCTAAAGAAGACAGACGAATGGCTAACAAACATATGAAGAAAAAATGCTCATCATCCCTAATTGTTAGAGAAATGCAAATCAAAACCACCCTGAGATACCATCTAATTCCTGCAAGAATGGCCCACATCACAAAATCTCCAAACTGCAGATGCTGGTGTGGATGTGGAGAGAAGGGAACACTTTTACACTACTAGTGGGACTGCAAACTAATGCAACCTTTTTGGAAGGAAGTATGAAGAACCCTCAAAGAACTCAGGTAGACCTCCCATTTGATCCTGCAGTCCCATTACTGGGCATCTACCCAGAAGGAAAAAAGTCCTTTTATGATAAGGATGCTTGCTCTAGACTATTTACTACAGCTCAATTTATAATCGCCAAAATGTGGTAACAGCCTAAATGCCCACCAACCCAGGAATGGATTAATAAGCTATGGTATATGTACACTATGGAATACTATTCAGCCATCAAAAAATGGAGACTTTACAGATTTTGTATTAACCTGGATGGAAGCGGAACACATTATTCTTAGTAAAGCATCACAAGAATGAAGAAGCATGAATCCTATGGATTCAATTTTGATATGGGGACAATTAATGACACAGTGGGTGCAGGGGAAGGGAGACCAGAGAGACAAAGAAGAGAGGGGTGGGGAAAGGAAGAGCAGAGAGACCCCGGGGGGGTGGGGTCTTGGCGTGTGACACACCTTTTGGGGACAAGACAGGATTGTAAAAGGGTCTTTACCTAACAAATGCAATCATTGTAGCCTGGTTTCTTGTATCCTCAACGAATCCCTGGTTTCTTGTATTCTCAACAAAAAAAGAAATAGTTGTTAAATAGTGTGGTTTTAGAAACATCCAGAAATTAAGGATGGAGCCTCTTAGATCCATTTGTCTGCTCCTACATAGGCAACTAGGTTGCAGAAGCACTTCAAACAGATGGCTTCTCAGCATAGCAATTACTGGGCCACAGATAACCAGCTATAAGGAGGTGGGAGATTGAGCAATACACATTCACCAGGCGCTTTGAGGTTTCAAATAAAAGAAATAGAAAACTCAGTTGATGAATTGGGAAATTTATGAAACTAGAGAGTAAGAATTCTAAACTTTAGACAGTATCACGCTCCAGAGGATATTTACGTGTCCCAGTGATCAGGAATGCTCTGGCATTTCGTGGGTAGAACTCAGAGATGCGAAATATTCTGTAGTACACAGGACAGCCCTGCACAAAGACATATTCTATTAGAAATACAGATAGAAACCGCTGTATAACAAGGCTTAGCCTGTAGTAGTAAGAGATCACCTCCCAAAGTTCAAAAGGTTGGTTAAAAAATCAGAGCAAAACCTTCTAGGCCAATCATCATTAGTACAGCCATTACATATTTAAAAGGTCATTTGCTCCTTTTTCAGTTTTAACTATCAGATGTAATTTGTTTCATTCCACAAAAACCCATGAAATATTATTTTTGATGCAGATACAGGCTGTTGTATAACTTACAGAGCAAAGACCAGGTACATTGTGATCTTTGGAATAAGCCACAGTGTTAGATTCTATTATGAATTCAGAGGCAATTTAGTAAAGTATTCGATTAGTGCCTCATTTCCAGATGGTCATTGAGATAGGAATAATCTGAATTTGGATTTTGAAAGTAGACCTTCAGTGGTGTTTTTAAAAGGCTATTCTAAGAGATGTTTATTAAAGAGACTCTGGCAGTAAATAATTTTCTTTTTTGCATTCTACTTGAGTAAAAAGCCTCAAGGAAATATTCCTATGGTCCCTGAAAGATAACAAGCAAAAGATCCTTCAGACCTGACCAGGGTCACTATAAATACATCACCTTTTCTGAAATATAAGAAGTAATTCTTCCCCCGGCCTTATACAGCCTCTGTCAGGGCAAAGTGAGTGGCATCCAGAGAGTGGGGGGCTGAATTTTAGTTCTCATTCAACCACCACAAAGATACTTTTGCACAATGTGCAAATTGAGCAACCCTGTGTAGTGACTGTGGGTCAGAAACACTGTTACTTCATTGCACTTGGCTTTATTGCATATATTCCTTCTATGTGCGTGGTCAAGTGCATCCTACAGAACATGCTCTATGTAAAGTGCGGCATTACCTAAGCTACATTGTATGTCCCTGTAGTCGAGTGCTTACCTTATGGTAGCCCCTTTGGTAAGTACTTCATGCATCAATAATCACAACAGCTGTATGAGTTAAGTTTTGCTCTATTTAATTTTCCAACAAAGAAGCTTCTTGACTTGAAGTAAAACCTACCTATAGTTACACAACTATGAAGTAGAAGTTATGGGAATCAAAATTGTTTTTATTTTTCTGATTCTAAGGTTCCTGCTATTATTTACTACAAAGAGGGTGTCAATGAGTTTATATATTAGTGGGAGGAGACAACTATACCAACACATGGTTCTAATACAAGTGTAGGTGCTATTCAGGCAAGATGCCCACTTCGGTGTAGAGAGAAAGTTGTCTTCCCTAGCAGGCAGACTCAGAGAAAAGTTCTTAGAAAAGAAAAACTAAATTAACGAAAAAATTGTCAGGAATCATTTGTTAGAAGAAGTTGTCCTTGGGCGGCGCCTGGGCTCAGTGAGTAGGGCGCCGGCCCCACATACTGAGGGTGGCAGGTTCAAACCCGGCCCTGGACAAACTGCATCAAAAAATAGCCAGGCGTTGTGGCGGGTGCCTGTAGTCTCAGCTGCTCGGGAGGCTGAGGCAGGAGAATCGCCTAAGCCCAGGAGTTGGAGGTTGCTGTGAGCTGTGTGACTGGTGACTGATGCCACGGCACTCTACTGAGGGTGATAAAATGAGACTCTGTCTCTACAAAAAAAAAAAAAAAAGAAGAAGAAGCTGTCCTTAAGATGAGTGTGGAAGAAGTTTCTACACACATAGGAATTCAAAGATGGATAAGACATGTAGGTTGAAAATCTTGGCTGCACTTCAGAGTGTAAGTTGGAATACGTTTATGAGTTCTAATGATTACTTTAAATTATCACATTTTAAATGAAAACAATTGAATTGGTAAGGCTGTCAACCTTGCTACACATTGAAATATACATTGAATAACATGGATGAATGTTGAGGACATTATGCTAGATGAAGTAATCCACGCACAGGTATCATTGTGGTCAAATTCATAGACAGAAAGTAGAACAGTGATTGCCAGGGCCTGAGGGGACTGGGAAATGGGTAATTATTCTTTACGGGTGCAGAATTTCAGTTGGAAATGGTGAAAAAGCTCTGGAGATGGATAGTGGTGATGGGTGCACAGCAGTATGAATTTACTTAATGCCACCAAACTGTGTACTTTAAAATTGCTGTGGCCAGGCATGGTGTCTGAGGCCAGTAATCTCAGCACTTTGGGAGGCCAAGACCAGGAAGATCTCTTGAGGCCAGGAGTTTGTGACCAGCCTGGACAATATAGCGAGACCTTTTATCTCTCTTTAATAAATATATATTAACAAATAGTTAAGATAGTTAAATTTTTATGCTATGTATATTTTACCATAATTTAAAATTGCATTGATTTCTTGAAACCCATCCATTGCATTCTTGAAACCCATTTCTTGATCCACTTGTGGATCAGACTCTGTACTACTGTAGTCCCCAAACCCTAGGTAGTGGACTGGTACCAGTTGTGCCTGTTAGGAACTGGGCCGCACAGCAAGAGGTGAGCAGTGATAAACAAGGGAAGCTCCATCTGTATTGACCGCCACTCCCCATCATTTGCATGAGCACCTGAGCTCCTCCTCTTGTCAGATCAATAGTGAGAGTAGATTCCCATAGGAGCCCAAACTCAACTGTCAACTGAGTGTGTGAGGGATCTAAGGTTGCTCTTTATGAAACTCTAGTGCCTGAAGATCTGAGGTGGAGCTGAGGCAGTGATGCTAGCAACCAGGAGCAGCTGCAAATACAGATTATCATCAGCAAAGAGGTTTTCACAGAGACCATAATAAATCACTTGCAGACTCATTTCAAGAGATACTTTACTTAACACAACCAATCCGTCTAACCTAAATCTTTGTATCCCTAATGAATCCCAAACAATAAAAAAAAAAAAAATCATCCCTCTGTAGAATAATTGTCTTCCATAAATCTAGTCCCTGGTCCCAAAAAGGTTGGGAACTGCTTCTCAAATGACTTTAAGGTTTAGAAAAAACTGACCTAGAACATTTTGACCCAGGATATGGTATAAGAATCTGCAGTTTTGAATTATAGTATAATTAAAGTGACATCTGAAAGTTTGTTTTAATAGCTGGATATAGCATAGTTTTAGAAGATGTTTTTAAGACAACAGTTTTAGAACTGTTGTTGCTTTTATAAGTAACAACATCATTCATATTTATATAGTATTTTAACTCGAAAGCAATTTCATATCTATTCTCTCATGTTATTTCATGATAGCGGTTTGGGATTGCTTGGTTCAGACTCATAATTTATATATTAGAAATGAAAACACTGAGTTTCACTTAACTAAAGTGACTTCCCATCTATCACGCATGCTACCTATTCTCATCATGGTTGGGAAGACACCTAACTGACGAGGATGTAACTCTTGTTTAAATGAGAATTACTGGGATAATGAAGAGATTTCACAATTTATTTAAATTTTTAAAGGATTGTTCAATTTTTAAAAAAATTGTTAATTTTTTTGCCATCATTAAATTAATCATTTGAACTGAGACTTATGGAATGAAGAGGTTTGGGAGAATGTACTTGAATTTATATGAGAAAAGGCATCAAGTTTAAGGCTTAGGTAGAGAAAGGCAGTGTTTGGGTGTAAAATTTAGCAAGGATGCTAGAGAAATGGATAAGTAGGAAAGATGACAACAGGATCATTTTTAGAGTCGCCTGTCCCTGAACCCTTTGGTTTCTTCTCAATGCCCCTCCTGTGCCCTGTTCCACCATCCTTCAGAAACCAGAATCAGATCCCTGTAAGTTCTTGCCCAGATGGCCTGGAATGCCCTTCTAGGATCTGCATAGCTGTTTCCCAGGTGCTTTCTTTCCACTCTATCATTTTGCCCACCCCGTGTTTGAGTCTTGGCCAAAATGTCTCTGTGCTTGGGAGGAGGCTGGTTGTGGTAACGGAGCTTCCTTGCGCTTCACCAGATTCATGAAAATGGTAGGGATAGATCCTGGAGAACATAGACATCATAGATTCATTGCCCGATGCACAGGGCAAGTCAGTAGGCTGAGAAGACACAGGTTGCAACAGAAAAATAAGTGTATTCATATGGCTATAAATGAGGACACTGGAGGAAACCGCAAAGCCATCTCCCCATGACTTTAGGGCCAGGAATTTTATAGATCAGGAAGTGGGCTGAAGTGTGGAGATTGTTGAGTGGGCTAGGAGTAGGGGACGGGGACCAGAAGATGAAGAACTATATTTTCATGCTGATTCAGTTCTCTGTGAAGGTCTTCCAGCTGTTCCACTAGAATTCAGGATATGGAAAGCAACTTAAGCGATTCTTAAACAAAAGCCAGAGATCCTGTGTATAACAACAATGGGAGAGGCAAGCCAATCTTAAATGGAAGTCATGTGATTCTAATATCAGAAGTCCTACCTATATGAACAGTGGAATGCAAATGTTCAGTATCTAGAGACATTCGGTTACCAGGAAGTGGGCCCAAGTTCTGTCTGATTAGTGATTAATTGTAACTATGTTTTTATATCCAGAATTCTTGTTAAATTCCTGCAAAAACAGTTTCAAAAACAGTTTATTCAAATATTTTCCCTATATTATCTTTTCCTTTTCCCATAAGGTTGATAGACTCTTTCCATTTCTAAGTTTAAAAATTTTTGATTACTACTAGAAGTTACTAGAAGATGTGACTCTTCCTATCTATTTTAAAATCCTGAATTCATTGAAAGAAATTACTAGGAGTGTCTGGAGTCAAAGGAAGAAAGAGAAGGACTTGGGAGGCATTTCCTCAAGATTGAGTTTCTCTGGTGGCACTTATAGCTCAAGTGGTTAAGGCACCAGCCACATACACCAGAGCTGGCGGGTTCGAATCCGGCCTGGGCCTTCCAAGCAACAATGACAACTACAACCAAAAAATGGCCAGGTGTTGTGGCAGGCGCCTGTGGTCCCAGCTACTTGAGAGGCTGAGGCAAGACAATCGCTTAAGCCCAGGAATTGGAGGTTGCTGTGAGCTGTGATGTCACTGCACTCTACCCAATAGCTTGAGGCTCTGTCTCAAACAAAATAAAAAAATAAAAAACAAATAAGATTGGGTTTCTCTGTGTGAGAAGAGGCTGACCTGAAGCACCAGGGCTTCCAGCTTGGCTGAAATGTCCCTCCTCTGTGCACGCACAAGCAAAGGGCCATTAAACATCAAGGGTCCTTTGTGACCTTAATAGCAGAAAAAGTTGAGATTTTACCTTCCACCTTTTGGGCATGATATGCTTCCTAAATGCAGCTATGTCCTTGGGGAAGAGCTAAACGATAAATGTGATTAAATTTCTCATAGAAAAGAAGGGTGATACTCCAAATCAATTTTTTTTTCCAAATGAAGAAATGGGTATTTCCAGCATTCTTGAGTCTAGACTGAGATTCATATAGAAAACACTAGAAATTTGTATGATTACCAAAAGTCACAAACATCAATGCAATTGGTAACGATATACATATACTGTATTGTAGTGTGGTGGCTGCTAAAGTTTACTGAGCATTTACTGTGTGCTGGTCTCCTTCCTGAAGCTTTACCCCTACTGTTTCTCCTGTGCTCATCACAACCCCATGTGGAAGATAGTATCATCTTATTATTGTAAAGTAAGAGGTCTGAGACCTGGACAGTGTAAGTAACTTCCCAAAGGCATAGTTAATACTTAGTAGTAGAGCCTAATTCAGCCTGATTCCCTTCGATTCGAATGTCCAGATGCTTACTCACTATACAATTCTCCAGGATACAGGAGTTTAAACTTTATCACATCAATCATAAAAGTATAATATGCTTTGTATCTCCAGAGTGGTTTTCTTCGTTATTCTTAATACTCAAAGAATTAATTATCATAATCTTGAGAGATAATAGACGGCTATTACAGGGGTGGGGGCATTGTGTGATAAAGGCTAAATGTGCCAATAGTAAGTAAATCGGCGATTACCTACATAGTAGATTGGATTGAGATGTGGGACAAAAAAGTCTGGGTGGCAAGACTAGTTATAAGATTATTTCATAACTCATTGTGATCACAGTCAATGCCAAATACTCCAGCTAAAGGAGAAGAGCATGTGTGATGTAGAACATTTTTGATAAGCTTACTAAGGGGACTAATTATATAGCAATAAGGTTAAGGACTTTTACTTTAATCCTCCATCAAATTGATTTCTTTAGTAAGGCAGAGATTTCTCTGCTTTGATTCTGTAGGAAGTCTCTGGCACAGAATACCTGTCGATAGTGGTGGCATTGAATTTGATACAGAGCTGCTTACTTATGACAGAATCAAAAGGATGTTGTTCTCCAAGGGCTACTCAAAGATTATTAATATTAACTCTGTGTGCTTTGGTCTAGGTAAAGAACTCTGTCACAGACTGTTATCTGTTCAGTTATTTTGCAACATAGATATGGAGCTACATCAGATAAAATTGTACCATATTTTAAAATTATAACCTTTTAATAGAATTGAACCCTTTACTACTAAGTAGATTAAAAAAATTTTGCTTGTTCAATATTAAAAACATTTAAGCTCTTGTTTGTTTTTAAATCATAGCTGCGTACATTAGTGCAATCAATGGTACAATGTGCTGGTTTCATATACAATCTGAAATATTTTCATCAAACTGGTTAACATAGCTTTATGGCATTTTCTTAATTATTGTGTTAAGACATTTATATTCTGCATTTAGTAGGTTTCACCTGTACCTTTCTAAGATGCACCATAAGTGCAATCCCACCAATTACCCTCCCTCCACCCATCCTGCCTCCTCCCCCTCCCCTCTCTTGCCCCCTTTCCCATATTCTTATGCTATAATTGGGTTATAGCCTTAATATGAAAGCTATAGTTTAGTTTCATAGTAGGGCTGAGTAGATTGGATACTTTTTCTTCCATTCTTGAGATACTTTGCTAAGAAGAATATGTTCCAGCTCCATCCATGTACACACAAAAGATGTAAAGTCTCCATCTTTCTTTAAGGCTGCAAAATATTCCATGGTATCCATATACCACAATTTATTAATCCATTTGTGGGTCGATGGGCACTTGGGCTTCTTCCTAAGTGCTCTTTCTAATGATAGGCAGTGGAAGGGCTGGATTGCCTTCAGGCATTGTAGGATCCAACATCCTCTCCCTCAAAAAAGCTAGACATTCTTAAGATTTCATTGACTTTATAATTAGATCTATGCCATTGGCATTGAGTTAACCCCGAGCAGCTCCCCATTTAAGCTCTTTTTATATACTCTTTCCACCACAAGGACCATCCTTAAATCCTCTTGTTGTCAAAACTGCAAGGGGATTTCAGCGTTGGTGTAGTTGCCTGTCACACAAAGACCCAATCATTGAGACACGGAGCATTGCCTGGAAGAAAGGACTTTCCTAGTATGAAGCCTTCTTGTTGAGAACAGGGGAAGCTCCGACTAACAGATCACGGGCTTTTAAAGGAGGGGCCACGTGCTTTTGGACTTGTTCTGGTATAACTAATAAGCAGCTATGGGCATTAGGGGCAGGGTGTGGGGATGCTGATGTTGGGGTCAGGAAGTCAGTCCAGGGGCTTTCCGAATCTCAGCTCCTTTATCTTGTGGAAAATCCACCATTTTTGTGAAATAGTTCAGAAGGTCAAGTAGTTAGTTAAAGGAGAGGAAAGATATAAAAACACACACAGGGGTCACTGAAATTTGTTCTTCAGGCAAGTTATACTCTTCTTTCTCATCTCACATTCAGTCTATCAAGAGATCATGGTGCTTCTATTTTCAAAATATAACAGAGCCAACCTGCTTCCCACCTCCTCCATTGCCTCCCCAAACCTCCATCATCCTTCCTGTAGGAGACTTTCTATGGCCTACAGACTCCTAGTCTTTCACCGTGACAGTTTATTCTCCATATAGTTGGCAGAGAGATCTTTTCTTTCTTTCTTTTTTTTTTTTTTTTTTGAGACACAGCCTCAAGCTGTCACCCTGGATAGAGTGCCATGGCATCACAGCTCACAGCAACCTCCAATTCCTGGGCTCAAGCAAGTCTCTTGCCTCCGCCTCCCAAGCAGCTGGGACTACAGGTGCCCACCACAATGCCCGACCATTTTTTGGTTGCAGCCGTCATTGTTGTTTGGCGGGCCCGGGCTGGATTCGAACCCACCAGCTCAGGTGTATGTGGTTGGTGCCTTAGCCTATTGAGCCACAGGCACCGAGCCAGGGAGATCTTTTCTTACACTGTTAAGATTACATCACATCTGGGCTTGAAACTCGGCACTGGCTCTGCTTTTCACCTGGACTAAAGCCGAGTCCTTACAATGGTCCCCTTTGTGATCTGCCCCCTCCTGAAGTCTGTTATTTGTCCACTTTCCCCCTGGTCAAGGGACCCTGGCCTTTTTGTGGCTACTGGAATCCACCAGCTACTTAAACCCTTGGCTTACTCTGTTCCTTCTGCCCCCATGCTTTTCTTCAGATTTCCACTTCTTCTCAACATTAAAGCATTTTTTTAAAAGGCGCCCGTTCAGGTACATTTTATCTACTTGTAGCCAGAGTTGTATGCTTCATATTTTTTGTGTTACGAAATTGCATTCACAAAATAGAAAAATTTAAAATTTTAAGGAAGTAGAGTGAGAAAAAATAAGACTAATAGTTGTTCCATCTAACACAATCTTTTTTATTTATTTATTTATTTTTTTGGCCAGCACTGGGTTTGAACCCACCACCTCCAGCATATGGGGCCGGTGCCCTACTCCTTTGAGCCATAGGTGCCACCCTAACACAATCTTTGTTAACTTTTTGGTTAAAAAAATTTATAAATCTCTATTCACAATTATAAGGGTTTCATTAAAATGCACTCGTTCTTTTTTAATTCTGTACTCTTTTTGACTTTTAAATTTTTTGGTAAAGCACTGTTCACAATTGTAAGGGGTTTTAGTAAAACATAATTTTTCTATTTCATACATAATTATAGTATATTTTTCTTCTAATATTGTCTTGTACATATTCCATGTTTCACATATTTTTCATCAATATATCAATTTTAATCACCATATGTCAGTGATTCTCCAATATGTGTAGATTACATCTATTGATATTTACTATAAGAGAAATTTAAAATATTAAGAACTCACTCGAAAACCTCAATAATAAACAACATATTATATGTTGACATAAAGTCTATTTTTATGAAAAGATACTTATTTCACAAACCAAAAAAAGAGAAAAGTTCGAGTTACCATTTTTATGACTTTCTCAACATCTAGTTTGATATCTTCTGCATTCAATCTGTTGAATTTATGTTCTTTGGTTGAAGTATATAAAGAAAGTACAGTGTCAAAGAGATGTGTAGTAGAAAGGGAGACGTATGCTACTGGCCTTTTGAAATAATTTTGCACATTTTTCATTCTGATTCGATACTTCACTAACATCTAACAAATATAGTTTCTTAAAGGTTAGTTGTAATATGGAATCTGAAACTATAGCAATTGACTTTTCCCACTCTGCTACATTAAAATGCATTGATCCATCTTCTAATTTGAATGGATCTTTTACCTATGTGTGATATCATATCATTATGCTTTGGTCATTTGGAAAATGTCTGTTCACCGAGTTATGTGCAACTTCTAATATTAAAAAAAAACACATATTTTTTTAATGTCAATATATCACTACCAATCTCATCAGGAAAAAGTCTACAAATATTGGAAGGCTCTTATACTCACAGTAGTGGATAAAAGTATTCCAAAATTGTAATTTTCAATTGAAAGTTTGAATTTTATCATTGGCAACAAACACGGCATGTTATTTCCCTTGAAGTGACAGGCTTACCTTGTTAATTCAGAGAAATTTTCTGCCAAATACATAGGCCTGGATAATCAGTTTTGTTGGTTATTCTCCAGTAAAAAATGATGTTCCATGAGAAATGTGGCTAATTCAGTTTATAAATCCAACAGCCATTTAAGTGATTTTCCTTGAGACAACATCATACTTCCATATGTTGAAATGCTTTATACTTGCAATTTTTCTCACATATTAAAAACCTATATATGCAAAGTTTGAAATTGAATTAAATTAATAACTTACTATATCAGCAAACTCATTTACTAGTTCAAAAATCTTTCATATTTTAAAGTGAAACTGCTATGTTTTTAATTTAATTAATTAGCTAATTAATTAACTTACTATGTGCAGTGTGATTAAGAATAGAATGGCACTATTAGTACAGTTTGGTGTTGTTGCCTTGATTTGTACTGAAGAGCCACCATTGCTTTTGTAACATCAATGCAAATGTCAACACAATTGTTCTGAGATAAACCTTAATATTGTAAGATTTATTCAAGTCTTTTGTTTGTTTGTTTTTGTTTTGAGAGTCTCACTATGTTGCCCTCTGCAGAGTGCTGTGACATCACTGCTCACAGTGACCTCAAACTCCTGGGCTTAAGCGATTCTCTTGCCTCAGCCTCAGCTTCCCAATAGCTGGGACTATAGGCTCCTGCCACAATACCCAGCTATTTTTTGTTGCAGTTATCATTGTTGCTTAGCTGGCCTGGGCTGGGTTCAAACCCACCAGCCTCCGTGTACCTGGCTGCTGCTGTAACCACTGTGCTACAGGTGCTGAGCCTATTCAAATTTATTTTTTAAAAAGTTATTCAACACTGAATACCATGATGATTACTGCTTGTGTTTGTTGCCACAAATTCACATAAATGATAATTTCTTTGATGATTAATTGGTTCTGGTACCAGACGAATACAAATACAGACAAAACAGCAAGTCCAGCCATGTTTGTAGCTTTATCCATTTGTAAAACAAAAGTACTTCTTAATTCAGTCTTTACATTGCAGCTAAATCTTACATTCAGCAGGTACTATGTCATTAGAAAGAGGCAGTGCAATAATTTTTTTTACTGATTTTGCATTTAGCTGACATTAAATAAAGTCCACTCTAGGAGAGACTTCATTAGTTTCAGCTGTTATGTGGGCTCCTCCTGTCAATACAATGTGGCAACTGACCTGTAAGATACTTCACTGACTTTTTAATTTGATTTTGAATATCTGTACCAATTGACTTTTAAAAAATTCATCATGTCGGCTCGGCGCCTGTGGCTCAATGGGCTAAGGCGTCAGCCACATACACCTGAGCTGGCAGGTTCGAATCCAGCCCGGGCCCGCCAAACAACAAGTACAGCTGCAACCAAAAAATGGCCAGGCGTTTTGGTGGGTGCCTATAGCCCCAGCTACTTGGGAGGTGGAGGCAAGAGAGTCACTTGAGCCCAGGAGTTGGAGGTTGCTGTGAGCTGTGATGCCACTGCACTCTACCCAGGGTGACAGCTTGAGGCTCTGTCTCAAATAAAAAAAAAAAATCATCATGTCTACATTTTAAAAACTTTTGTTTAAATTGTGAATGATTTGTCTCAAAATAGTATCACAATTTAACCAGCATGATGACACTTTTTAATAGTGTTGCTATATAAGGTAGTAAGGTACATGGTTATTATCTATACTCTGAGAGAAAGACAACTAACTTTCAGAGTAGAAAACATTCTGATGTGTCATTTAAGAATTGTGTTGATACATAATTCTTGTATATATTTAGGGCGTACATGTGATATCTTGATACATTTTTATATTTTTCAAGTATCTCTAGACTTAGAAATTGGCAACTGTGGCTTGAGAATATACCTGTATAAGTTTTATAATCACCTTTTAAAGCAAATAATCAATTCTTAAAAATAAAATATAATAATTTTTAATGAAATTCTTAATATTTATTATTACTATAAAATTCAAAAAATTAAAAATTTTAGATAAAACTCAAAAAGTTAGGAATGTTTTTGAAAAAAAGAATAAGATGGTTATCACAAACAAGATACCCAAATATATTTACTTTGTGTTCTTTTTCCACTTAGACACAAGGAAAATTTTTGGATTTTGCAAGAATGATTTGTTATATGATAATAAATCTATAAATTGGTTATAATTTGCCTAAATTATAACAGGTATAATGAAAAAATAAATAGTAAGAGCACTGTAGAAATACTGAAAGTATTCTAAATTTCTGTGAGCATTATGTCATAAACTAGTGCTTTTAAAACATTTTAGAAAACACAAGGACATACAAGCATACATCCCCTTAGTCATCGAAATGACAATGTCGTCTCCTGTCAGGTAGCCTCTGGAGAATTCTACCATGTACAAGAGTGAAAAAGGGCAAATTATAATTATGGAAATAGTTGTAACATTGAAGAGCACCATGAAATGGTCTCAGGGATCCCTGGACTTCCACACCAAACTTTGAGAACCGAAGCTGTATGTGTTACCCAGACACATCAGAGGAATGGGGATAAGTAGTTTGAAGAGAAAGAAAGAGAAATATATTAATTTACTAGTAAATGAGGAGATCAACAGACTCCTGTCTTAGTGTACAATTGTTCTGCTTTCGAGCAGAAATATAGAGGTGTATTTATTTATTTATTTTTGTTTTGAGACAGAGCCTCAAGCTGTCACCCTGGATAGAGTGCCGTGGCATCACAGCTCATAGCAACCTCTAATTCCTGGGCTCAAGCGATTCTCCTGCCTCTGCCTCCCAAGTTGCTGGAACCACAGGTGCCCGCCACAACGCCCAGCCATTTTTTGGTTGCAGCCCTCATTGTTGTTGGCGGGCTGGATTTGAACCCGACAGCTCAGGTGTACATGGCTGGCGCCTTATCCCGTTGAGCCACAGGCACTGAGCCAGAAATATAGAGTTTTTAAAGGGGAAGTTTTCAGCTTCAGGCTTTTGCTGTCCACCTGTAGTTGAAGATGACCCATTTTAAGCTAAGAAATCTCATGATCCCTGCTCAGATAATTCCCTTGAGCTATCTCCCTTGGTACGAAGAAGGGAGATAGCTCCCCTACCCCTCCACACCACTAGCCTGCAGCAGGGATGCAGGTTTTAATTCCCGGAAAAAGTAGCGGATATTTTAAAGAGACAGAAAACATTTTTGACCTTTTTCTGGCCATTGACCCTATTACATATGTATGTTATTCTATACGTGCCTTCAATTTTTTTTCTTTTAAAGACAGGGCCTCACGCTGATGCCCAGAATCAAGTGATATGAATCAAGCTTACCGTAACCTTGAACTCCTCAGCTTAATTGATCCTCCTGTCTCAGACTCTTGAGTAGCTGGCGCTATATTTGCATGCCACTATGCCCAGCTAATTTTTTAATTTTGGGAGGAGACAAAATCTTATTGTGTTTCCCTTGTTGGTCTCAAATGCCTTAGCTAAAGTGACCTTCTCACCTCAGCCTCTAAAAGTGCTGAGGCATCAGCCATGATGCTGGGTTTACCCTTAATTTTTTCATTGACACATGATGGTAATAAAATTCTTTATACTATGTTATTTGAATACTGGATGAATATTAGGTGATTTATGGAATTAAAATTTTGTTACATATAATATTTATATTAAGGTTATTTATTTAGGAAAATGTTCTTTTAGGATTTGCACGCTGAAGTATTAGTCACGTTTCATGATATCTGCAACTTCCTCTCAAAGGTTTCATCCAAAAATATCTATCTGTATATCTATTAATCTATACATTCCCATATAATAATACATAAATAGAACGTAAATAAAACAAAAACAGAACAACATTGACAGTTGTGATTCTAGGTGATTCTTAAACTATTCCTTCAGGATTTCAATTTGGTGACATTTTTTATAATAAAAAGTTGGGAAATGAATGAACTAAATCAAATGTTATTAACGTTGATTCATTTCTAAATCATTGGTTTGAAAGGAATAGTTTGGTACCTTCCCTGAAAGTATGTAGCTCCAGGAGTCAGTGATCAGCTTACAGGTCAGAAGTTTCATCCTTTTTTCACCAAAGCTGAGTGGTGTGACCTCAGGCAAACTCTCAAGGTACTAATTGTCTTATCTGTGAAACAGATGATAATAACAATGGCTATTTAATAAGTGAAACAGATGATAGTAACAATGGCTATTGGATAAGCGTGTTATAAAAATGGAATTTTTATGATCTATAAAACCTCAAATCTCATATTTTATCCTTGTCATTACAAATTCCAAGTTCTTGTTTCATTCAATTAAAAAACCAATGGAAAAGCACTGTGCATTAAATCATCTCTATTATATCACTTTGATGCGCATTCTGTAACTTCAGGCCTACTGCAAGTCCTTAAGGAACAAAACTTAATACATCTGTAATGATTACTTTTTAATTAGCATGTAAATTGTTATAACAAATTATTTTTTATAGAACTGAAAATATTCTTGTCTAGTATTTAAATATTTTCTCTAGAAGTTTGTCCTTGCAATTATTTTTGCTTAAGTTTCTAAATCATAGGCAACTTTATTTTGAATTATTTCATGCACATTCTTAATTGTTGTGGGCTTAATAGTCAGGCTACTAGTAAACCAATAATTCTCTGAAAGAAAATTAATTACTTGCCAAAACTTACATACTGTTTAGAGAATAGAAAACTTAGGATATTAAAAATGGCTACCAAAAAAAAAAATGTTTTCAGGGTAATTTTGTCAGCACTTATTTTTCTGTTAAATGATTTCCAAGAGTGCTACACCTGTTACTAGTAATTTTTTAGAATGTTTCTTCTTAAAAATAATCCTTAATTTTTATTAGCTAGAAACACTGCTCAGTGTTTTGAAGCATTTAAAAAAGCTTCTAAAATTGTAGATATAGATAAAAGATAACATATTCAAAATGCCCTGCTAAAACTTAATGTTTTTGTTTTCATTTAGTGTATTATATGGTTAGGAAAATATTAAATTTTTCTCATAGATAAGAACACTGATGAAAAGAAAAATATTGTAGTGTGCCTTAACAAAGACAAAGACTAAATTGCAATAAAAGATGTAGCATAAAAGTAATAGGCCTATATTAAAAAGAAAGACAAAAGAATAAAAATAATTACAATCAGATGAGAAAAACTCAGTTGTAGTTTGTATTTTCCACAAATACTCAGTGGGATGGAAGCACTCTGGTCATTCATCTTAGAAGGAACTGGAATACAGCTTATTAAAAGAACAAGGAAGGGCTAGATTTTTCAACTTGCATAACTCTTTTTTCCCCCTTTATTCTCTGAAGAGGATGATTCAACCTGCATAACTCCTGAAAACAGCTTCCTCGAACTTCTTCTGTCTCTTTTTGTGATATGTTCCTTCCAGCTGCTGAATAGACTGCATTCTGGAAATTAAAACTCACATGGCTTAGACCAAGGCAGTAAATCTGGCAAAACAGATGGCCCTGGGTGAATTGTTACACCTCTACACAAAACCTTGGGATTTTATCAATGGGCTTTATCCTAAGTTATGCAAATCGAAGTGACAAATTAACAGCAAAACTTTCGTGCTTATATCAAAACAGCGTATTATGGCTTCTTTCATCCTGTGCTTCTAATCAAGCCAGAATGATGCTCTAAGTCAAATATTGGACATGCACATATATATATATATATATATATGTATATGCACTCACAGTCTTTTCTCTATTCAAGCACTGAGATGTGATTAAAGGAAAATTTAGTTTCAGATTCTAGTTAGATTTTCTAGTGAAGTTTCAAGAATTACATGCTGATGAGTTTTGTTTTCTTATTTAAATTTATTATTACTTCACATAAAAGAAGTTGTATTGGTTTCTGCATCAATATCATTCTATGTTTTCATGGGGAATACTAAGAGAACAGGGGAAGGAGACAGGCACGAATGTTTTTAGTGTCATAATCCTCTGAGTTTAACTCTGGCTCTCCTTCGTTTGCTCTACAAACTGTCCGGAGAAGTGTTCACATATTCGTGCCTTCATGACTTCATTCAACATGGGTTGTTGAGTTTGTCATTCATAAGTCACTGAAAATACAGGGGTGTGAGCAAGACAACATAGTTCATATCTTTGTGGAGTTTTAATTCCAGCAGGGAAGAAATGCAGTAACAAATATCTGATGAATTATCTAATTACACTTGTAGGAAGGGATTAAAGAGCTCATAAATAGGAGAACTTGACCTAGAGGGGAGTGGGAAGTTTTCCAAAGTTGTTAAATGAGTACTTGCAGAACTGAATGTATCCTGTCAACCTGTGTCCTAAAGAATGGGTAGAAGTTGGCTTGCAAATATCCACATGGGGGTAGGGAAGGGCCATGGGGCCCTGGGAAGGAAGGTGGGGGGCTGGGAGGAATCTGGCGAGGACAGAGTGATAAAGAGAGAGTTGTTTTTCCTCATTGTGGGGGAAAGGCACCCACCTTCAGGCAGGTAAATATAACTACCTCCAAGCTCAACCTACATGCTTTTTCCCTGTTTTGTTATCAAACCATACTTAAGTAATTCCTTTGGTCTTAATCTATGGCTTCTTTATGAATACGTGTTTTTGCATTTTCAAAAATAGGTGCCTATTTTATTTATAAAAGTAAGTTGCTGTTCATGCATTCAGCATCATTCTCCTTTATTTTTCAGCGTTCCAACATTCCAGAGCCTTCCTGAAGAGATACTCAGCAAGCTTGCTGACGTCCTTGAAGAGGTAACTGTCTTTAGCCTTTGAACTTTTTGAGATGGGACCCAGCCCTTTCAGCTGGCTTCTTTCACAGCTGTGTGATGAGGAGTCAGAAACTGCAGAGAGACCATTCACATCTTTTTTTAAGCTCTGGGATGAGCTATATATTTGGCTTCAGATAAAAAACAGCTTAGCACATCGACATTTATACACAACTAAAAATGTGAAAATCAATTTAACTACAGAGGAAGGAAAACTTTGTTGTGGTAAATATAATGTTATTTTTGTCTTACAAGAATAGAAGATAGCATATTTCTCTTCTTTCCATTTGCACACAGTAAAATTGTATTGATAGTTATTGCCATTCCAAAGCTTCAGAATAGCAAATTTATAGCAGGAATTAATATTTGAGTACATACTTTATTAGCACATGAGTATATTTTATGTAAAAAATTTATGCAGGAATGTGAAATCTCACTGTTAATTGTTTTTCTCTGAACCCATAAAGTCATGGTTTTGAGAAAGGAGAAACAATTAACATTGGTGATGTAGAGAAGTTCACACTTTCTTTCGGAAGGTACAACCCTAAGTCGTTGAAGTGAATTGATAATGGATATATTATCAGGAAAAAGAGGCATCTGGTTTAACAATGTGCATAAACCTTGGGGAATCATGGACAGCAATTACCCAATATCCAAATGAGAATCAGATTTTTATGTAGGCTTCTTCATGGGGGACTGGAAGATGGGGAAGTAGGCACTTTTCTTGAGGAGTAGTGAATGATTAGTAGGGAGAATGAATAGACTGAGAGATATAACTTACTTGTAAATGATTTTCTTTGGAATTTGAATGAGGCTGAAAGGTGGACATTACCTTATGTAAAGGTCTGTTCAAGTATGGTTGTATTCCTTAGTTTTCTTTTCTGGAATAGATAATGAGATTTCAGGGAGGAGATGTAACAACTTGTGTTTTCTTTAGAAGTCCAGTCTTAAGGTAGAAAGTAGAATATTATAGTAGAGCCTTTTCCAATACCTGCTAACCTTCAAGGGCCTTCAATTTAAAATAATAAGTCTACCAAGGTGTCATATTTTGGGATAAAATCACCTGGGTTTCTTCTACGGGAATCCAAGAACAGTATCCATGAAGTTAACACTATCAGCAAGAAGTTAGACACCCTGGTTGAAGTGGGAAGCATGGAATAAGATGGGCACGGTCCTTCCCTCATGAAGTTTATATTCTACAAGGGGAAATTCATAATAATTAATTAGAATTATAGTGTTCCATTAGAATTATGTTCAATTAGAATTGTGATAAGAAAAGTATGAGCCTCTAAGACCACAACACAAGGGAATCACCATGTTTGGGGGACCAAGGGAAGATTTTGAGGGAATACTATGAGCCTAGCTTCTTGTAGGGGTGGCTGACCTAGAAGGAAGCAAATGGATGAATGAAGGAAGTCCTTGGGCATGTGGCTGAAATGCAGAATATGTCTTAGAGATAGGACCTTGTGGGATCTAGGAGGTACAGTGAGACAATTTTATTTTATTCTCTTAGCCAGAGAAAGGCTTTAAAGGGTTTAAGTTGAGGGAAGAGAGGGGTGTAGAGGCAGGATCAGCTTAATAGATTTAAAAAATATATATTCCAAAATATTGGGTAAGTACAAGTGAAATGAGACACAGATGGTCAGCCCTGGAGCAGAGAGTGGTTTGGGAAGATGTTTCCACCTGAATCTCATTCTCAGGTAAATTTCCCCATTGCCTTCTACATACTGATTGTTTTCGTCTATCATAAAATTATTTATTAAATGTCCATTTCGTTACAGCACTCTTTCAGGCTCTAGGCATGCAGCAATGAAAACCAAAACAACCCCCAAGTCCTCATCTTAATGGAATTCACATCATTCATTTGGGGGCAATAGGGAAAATAGATAGTAAACAGAGTGCATAACTTTTAAAAGCATATGGTATTTCAATCAAAATAAATCCTAAGGATAAGAATTTAAGCAGAAGTGGGGGAGAGTCGGTGGGGTTTGGGGTATTAGTATGTGTAATCGGAATTGTGAGTTGAAATAAGAGATCAGGGAATGTTCAGGCCAAGGAAAGAATCTGCGCAGAGGCTCCAAGAAGACCAGGCCAGTGATATCATGACAGGATGTGACTAAGGGTCAGAAGAAGGTGACAAGAAGGTCAGCCCAGAGTGCTGGAGGGGCAGGCAGGCCGTTGAGGCCACTGAAATTATTTAGACTTTTACTTAGAGCAGAAGCCATTGGATTGCTCTAAGCAGAGCAATGCATCTATTTGACTTTAACAAGATTGCTGTGACTCCTTTGTTGAGAAGAAGTTCAAAACTGCTGCAATAACCAGGGAGAAGTGATAGTGGCTTTGCACGCCATGGTAGGAGATTGAGAAACAGTCAGAATCTGTTTTGAAGGTAAAACTAAAAAGCTTTCCTGTTGTAGTAAATGTGTGGAATGAGAAAAAAGAGAGAGCATGAGGATGGCACCAAGGTTTCTGCTGCGAAAACCTAGAAGAACTCAGTTGTTATTAATGGAAATGAAGAAGACTGGGGGAGGCGTCCAGGGATCCCGACAGTAGGTGGTTTTCTGCAGCGTTGTTTGTGTGGCAGAGAGCTGCTGCCTATCTGGGGAACTAAATGTGGCTGGATACAAGGCAGAACTCGAAAGCAGATACAGCCAGCAATTACTATAATGCCATGAATGGATCTTAAAAATATAGCGCCAAGAGAAAAACTTAAAACCAAATTTTAAAATAGTGATTGCTACTGAAATATTATTTACCTACATTAAAAGGAATAAGCACAAAAATATATTTTTGCTGGGAGTCTGTATAAACAAAATATTGAAAATTGAATGCATGAGAATAGTCACACGTATCAGAAGGGGGAAAGAAGAGCTGTGAGGATAAAGGGAAATGAAAAATGAACGAAAGATGAGGGAGGCATGGAGGAAAAATCCTTGATCGATCCTTTGCTTTGCTACTTTAAAAGATTTAAGAGACTGGAAAATGAAGTGGAACCAGTGAAACCTGTGAAAGGAAGAGGAAAATTAGGAGCAATCTACTCCTTAAAAGCCAAGAGGTTTGAAAGCCATGATTTATTGTAAAGGGAGAAATGAGCACGCAAAAGAACAAAATAGACATTTATTTTTTAACTAAAAGAAAGAAGTTAAGAGAAGGAAGTCCAGGAAGAGTCAGCCAAATTTGGGTTTGAATTTTGTTGGAAATGCAAGGAGACAAATTGGTTCAGCAGGTGGGAAGGGGAAAGTGAGGTTGGGAGAATGTTCAAACAGAAGGCAGGGAGGTTTGCACACATAGCCTCTTGAGGAAGCACAAGAAAATGGGCTTTTTAGTGCCTGTCAAAACAGGGAAGGCAGAGCATCTGAGCACACGTACAGGTAGGTGGATTGATGGGGTGGCTGGAGCTGTGCTAAACCTGTTCTGTGCTAAACACCAAGGCCGGTGGGTTCAAACCAGGCCCAGGCCTGCTAAGCAACAATGACAACCACAACCAAAAAAAAAAAGTGTGCTGTTTTCACAGTGCTATAGAAAGCAAGGTCATCAACTGAGAATGAGTTAGAGATGTGAATGGTTTGAAAAAAGAGAAGGTGCAAGAAAAACTGAACAGTGAACGGACTAGGGAAATGCATGATGACCGCCAGGTATCCCTAAGAACCCAGCAGATGTTAGGAAGCCCAACTCTAAGTTAAACAGGCAGGAAAGAGTTTATTCAAGTATATCGCAATGGGGGAAAGATTGCACTCAACTCCACGAAACAAAAAATGGGAAGATTTTTATACACCGAAAGGAGCTAGTAAAAAAAGTAGTGGAGAAGTCCAGTGGGGGGGGAGTTAACCTACGAAATCAGGCCATCTGTGTTTGCCAATTGTCCCTTAAGGAGTTTAGGCTCCTCTCCTCCCCAAGAGACTGACAGAAAAGGACCTTATCTCCTTCACTCTATGATTCCAGTTCAGAGAATGGCTCAGGTCCTTGAGAAAGACTGCCCTGGCCTGTGAAACAGGCTGGAAAAAAAATTTACATCTCAAAGAGGCAGGTTAACAATTTGCAATTGGAAAGTTAAAGTCAGTGCTCCAAGAAAGGGGAGATCAAGAGCCTTTAGAGACAGTCAGACTGAGGGGAAGTTTAGGTGCATTGTGGACCCTGGAACATTTGATTAGACGTGTTTTTGTTTGTTTCTTGCAGTTTTTGACCGGGGCTGTGTTTGAACCTGCCACCTTTGACATATGGGGCTGGCACCCTACTCCTTTGAGCCACAGGCACCAACCCTGATTAGATGTGTGGTTTTTTTTTTTTTTTTTTTAAAGCCTCACTGGTTTGCCTGATTTCAGGTTCCAGGTAGCACAGAACTGCATTTAACCAGGATTGTTACTTTGTCCAGAGAAGGTGAGTGGTTGAAGCAGGGACTAGGAGGAGAGGTGATGTGAAAAGAGTGATTGCAATGAGTGACCTGGGCACGGAGAGAAGGCCCAGAACGGGCAAAGGCCAGTGAGAGGTGGTGGGACCAGAGGATTTTAGTCTGATGAAGTTGGAGAATTGTTGGGGTAGGGCTGCAGGAGAGGGAAATGGGCACAAATACTGCAAATGTTTTTGTCTCTAGATGCTAACTATACCACGTACAAACCCTTACCTGGAGGTTTATTTCAGCATTCCCACGATTGGTTGGTCTCCTGCATCTCCAATGTGACCACAAAGTGACACAGAACACAGTCACATTTGACTTTTAAGTTCAAGCATAAAACATTTATGAGAAAAAGTAGATTGTATTTCTCTCCGAATGTGCTGACCTGCAATCTCTGTCAGTGTAAAACTGCTTTGCTCGAGGGTCTTTCTCTTTCTCTTCTTTTTGTTGACTGCTCTGAAGAACTCTCTGATGACCTTGTGGCTTTTTTTTTTTTTTTTAAACAAATCGATCTACAGCACAAACTTCTTAGCCACGGTCAACCCCCTTAAAAAAAAGAAACAAAACTAAGACTCTATGAAATTCTTTAACCATTGTCTTTCTTTTCTACAGTTGTGAAAGTATTTTTTCCTGTGTTCGGTGTAATAATAGCCATGGCTCTGTAAATAATTCTGACCAAAGAAATATTTTAGTATTTCAAGTTAGATTTTCTAATCAGAAGATGCCTTCATTTATGGTTGGATTGTGGGAGCCACAGTCTAACTTATACCAATGCTGAATGAAAGTGGAAACTGATGATTAAGTACCCACACTTTCATAAAAATGAAGTAAACACACAAAATACCAATCAGACATAAGAATGTACTACCCGGTACAAAGTGTTTAACTCAAGTTGAATAAACAAGCACAATGAGAAACTGGATTAAATTATTTATCAGATAAAATGAAGCAAATTTGGAAGAACAAAAGCAATAATACCAACATCATGTAACGTTAAAGGGAAATGTGCCTGCATAATAATTTAGTTATCTTTCTACAAATACCCATTAGAAGAAAGAATCCCAGACTGTTTTGAAAGGAAAGCAGCATCATTACAGCCTTCAACAAAAAGGTTTCCAGCTTTGTTTGTTTATTTGACAATGATTTGTGGAGCACCTGCTATGTCCCAGGATTTGTTCCAAACTCTCAGGATTCAGGACCCTGCTCTATTATAGAAAGTGTTGGAGTGGAGGATTCAGACTAGAGGAAGAATGCTGTGAGGAGCTGACATATGAGGCAAGGTCTAAATAAAGATACTGGAAGCCATGTGCACCAGGCCGAGGGAAGAGCAGGTATACCTTCAAAACGCAAGCATCAGTTTTCTGCCCTTAAGAAACAGAAAGATGATTTGTAGGTGGTGGTAGTGGGGTGAGAGGAGGCTATAGAAAATTAAGCAAGGCCAGGTCACAAAAGGTCTTGCCAGTCACAATAAAGTTTGGTTTTTATGCTAAGCGTAAGGGGAAGGTTTTTAGAGTTGTAAGCAATAAAATAGTATGACCTGAGTTATGTTTTAATAATCTCTCTCTTCTCATTCTGGTGGGAAGAATGAATTAGAGAGGGACAGGCCAATTAGAGGGCTACAGCAACATGACCAGGTGAGAGTCACTTTGTACCTGGATTTACTTTCTCATTGACTATTTCATTCTGTATATTCACATGAAACAATCCTTCTAGCGTTAGGGAAAAAAACAACTAAAAATAGGTATGGAGCCACAGGAACCGAGAGAAATAAAACGTAACCAGCTAGCAGGGGCATTGAAGGTAATGGCATTGAAACTTGTTTAGATGGCTAAAGGTGATGAGAGGGGAAGCAGAATATTAGCTGGGACTCTAGCTCTGGAACTGGAAGGCAGCCTCGGCGAGCTGTCTGGGCTGTTGCCCCACCCAGGCTCTACCTACCCCTCTTGTAATTCCCAGCATGGATGTGCTGGGAATTGCGTACTTGTGAGACCCTCCACAAAATATCATTAACATAGGATGTAATCTCCTTATTCTCAGTTAACAACTTAGTGCATCTCTCTCCCCTTCCTTTATATCACCTAGGAGAACTATTTCCTTTACATAATTAGCTTAGCACTCTTTTAGGAGCAAATAACATTGCCTGTAGTCCCTTTGAGAAGTCATGTATACTCATTGACAGAAAGAGGTCATTGGTAAAAAATAAATAAATAAACTATCCAGACCAAGCACAGAAATCTCAATATTTTGTTAGGTTGTGTTTTGTAAGACAAGTTGAAGTAATTTACTCAACTCTCTAATTACTCACCTTCTTGTCACTGCATTATATGCTATTTATCCTAAATTTGACTCAAGTTAAGGCAATACATATTAGATATTATTTTAGAACCCCAAGATTTGGTTTACTAGAGAATCCACTTTTACTTTGTAAAATAGAAGTTTTAGGTGCATATGTATAATAGCAAACTTTGACTTATAAGCTGGTTGCATAACTTCTATAGTATGCAATATAATACAGTCAAAATATGTGTCTGAATTAATCAAGTGTATTTGAATCTATTCTGAAAGTCTAGGAAGTATCTGCAGGTAAACAGAAAAAACGTGAAATTATAAAGTAGGTTGTAATAAGCTAGAATGCTTTCCTTTTATATATAATATGAGTAGCTTATATATATGTTACAATTTTCAAATCCGTTTAATAACTCCTAGCTAATCTACAAATGAGAAATAGTTCCCTTTAATTATCACTCATTCAAACACAATGGAGAAATGTCTGTAAAAAAAATAATATTGAATATTTATCTAAATGTTGGGACTATGGTCCTGACATTTTAAAAGAAAGAGGTAAATAAAAACATTTTTTTTGAATAGAGAAAAGGATCAGAAATTAGTCTAATATGTCACAAAGAGTGCTTAAAAGTTAATTCAAATAGGGGTTATACTTTCACAAATAGGGGTATAAAAGTTTAGATACATTGAGGAAAACTGTACCTTATTGAAAATGTCAAGTTGAAGAAGCAAATTACAAATCAACAAATTCACTTCTCACCACTCGGTGTAGGTATTTTTCCTTTGTCTCTGTGAATAGAAGCAGTGCATGGAGGCTATGTCTAGATTTTCTGATTTTTAGATGGAAAATAAAACATATCAGAGCCACTTTTTTGCTTGTATTCAAGTCAGTTTCATATCCACTTTTCTCTTTACATTTGATTTGATTTCTTAGAATAAAAGACTTCTGTTTTAACAGCTTTTAGAGAACTCTCTACCTTTGGGTCTGTAATTTTGCACAATTGAATCTTGGACACCTTTGTGACTTAATAATAGATTTTTCTAGTTTGGGTCCGTAGATGATATGTTTATTTATGTTATGATTATTGAATATTTATACTATTATGGCACTGACACGGTCTTGGAAAAACTGCATTCCTCAGACTTCTTAAATTATTAAAAGGACATTATGACAAGGTGTTTTAAAAGGACTAAAAATAGGCAAAGAGAGAAAACATTTTCCAACTCATCATTGATTGATGATATGATATGAAACCAATATCTGATTATACGGTTCCTCTTAGGAAGAAGAGGTCATTGTAACAAAGGAGTTCCTCCTCCTAGGGAGGTCCAGCAAGCTGATGAAATATTTCGTTGTTTTGATGTGCAACTGTTTCTCTGTGATATCTGCCATCTTTTGTTGACATCTTCCCAGACTCCTTTGCAGTCTTTCCTGGCATGAGTCATAGAGGCAAAAGTCCTGTGTTTGGTGGAGTTTTTGGAGTTCTATAAATCTCTTTCTTTTATCGTCTTAAACAGGCCCAGGAAAAACACTTATGAGACAGAGAGGGACATTATTAGTTTTTTTGAAATTGTTGTTTGTAACTAAACTTTTTTTTCTTTTCCTTCAGATTTGGCTCTTAATATTCAAAGCCAAGCTGGAGGAAATTTAAAGAACCTGTTCGTTTATGATTGCCTTGCTCTGAAGTACACTAATTCTGAATTTGAGAATTTAATTGTCAGTTTTATTCTGCCTGATTTCTTTTGGGCCTTTCCTTCTATAGGGAAAATTATTGCTTTTCATGGTGAATGAGGTGGAAAGTGTGTATCTTTGTGTGTGTGTGTTGTGTTGGCATGGGTGGGGGACACAGAAAGAGAGCTTAAAAAGTCAAAACAAAACCCTCAGTGCAGTATTTATTTATCTACATTGCATAGCTTGTTTACAAAAGTAATGGGAGAAAATATTTGTAAATCATGTAAGTGATAAGGGATTTCTATCCAGAATTTTTAAAGAACAATTAGAAATCAATAATAAATAAATAAACAATTAAAGTATGAGCGTATGCCTTGAATAGATGTTTTTCTAAAGAAGATGAATAAAAGTCATATAAGCACATGGAAATTTTCTTAACATCAGTAGTCTTTATGGAAATGCAAATCAAAACCACAATAACATATGTGTACCACTTCATACTCACAATAATGCCTGAATAAAAAAGATAAACCATAACAAAATGTTGGCAAGGAACTTTCACACATTGTAGTGAGACTAAATTGCTGCAGCATCTTGGGAAACAGTTTCTTAACTTCCCAAAATGTTAAACATAGGGTTATTGATGAAAAACATAGGCAACCAAGCAATTCCACTTTTTGATATAGACCCAAGAGAATTGGAAATACATGTCCATATAACATAATAATTGTACACAAATGCTCATAGCAGTGTTATTCATAATAGCTGGAAAGTACACACAATCCAAATGTCCATCAATTGCTGAATGAATAAATGAAATGTGATCTATCCATTGGAATACTATTTGACTATAAAATGAGTGAAGTAGTGATATGTGGATGATATGAAAAGTCTAAGACAGGCAAATCTATAGAGACAGAAAGTAGATTAGTTGTTGTTCAGGTTGGGGGCATAGAGGGGAAGAGGAGTGACTGTTAATGGTATTGGCTTGTTTATAGAGTAATAAAAATATTCTAGAATTAGATTGTGGTCATGGTCATACAACTCCTTAACTATACTTAATAGCATTGAAATGTACTTTTTAAAAGGATGATTTTGTTTTCTTAAGGGTTTTGCACTGTTGCCCAGGCTACAGTGAAGTGGTAGGATCACAGCTCTTACTGTAACCTCTTCCTCCTGGGCTTATGTGATCCTTCTTCTTCAGCCTCCCATGTAGCTGGGACTGCAGTCACGTGCTACCCACACCTGGCTAACTTTTAATTCATTTTAGAAATGAAATCTTGCTGTATTGCCTAGGCTGGTCTCAAACTCGTGGGCTCAAGAGATCCCCCACCTCAGCCTCCCAAAATGCTGAGATTATAAGCGTGAGCCACACCCAGCCAAATGGCTAAATTTTGTGATCTATGAATTTTATGTCAATAAAGTCATTAAAAGAAGGTAAATATGAACTTAGATGTCTGTGGCAATAACTTTGATGAAGAGAAGGTTTGAGGTTATAAAGAGATCATGCATGTACTGGGGTGTCTCTCTTGAGCTGTCAGCCATGCAAACATCATGATGGCAAGGTACAATATAAAATTAATTAACAGAATTAATATATATTTGAAAAACTGCCTTGTAGAAGAGATTGGTTGGAATTTGAGACACTTACAGATTGATTTAATGATTGAACAGTATTGGCATTTCAGCCTGTAACTCTGAGATTCTAAATAATTCCATTTTCAATGAAGACCTTTCTAGTTCTAATCTTATCATTTCCATTTTTCTTTCTTTCTTTTTTTTTTTTCTAGAGACAATCTCACTTTATTGCCCTTGGTAGAGTGCTGTGGCATCACACAACTCGGAGCAATCTCCAACTCCCGGGCTTAGGCAATTCTCTTGCCTCAGCCTCCCAAGTAGCTGGGACTACAGGTGCCCACCACAATGCCCAGCTATTTTTTTTTTTTTTTTTTTGGTTGCAGTTTGGCTGGGGCCAGGTTTTAACTCTCCACCCTTGGTATATAGGGCCGGTGCCCTACTCACTGAGCCACAGGCACCACCCTTCCATTTTTGTTTTTATAGAGAAGTCTCCTTCTCCCATATTTCTTAGGTCCATTTAGCCATCATTATATAGAAAACACAAATGCTTGTGTTTTAAATTGGTCTCTAGTTATATGATGATTTGCCTTGAAATTGAACTGCATTTGTATTTCTTTTCACTGAGTGCCTGTAAACAATTGATTAAAACAATACCTTCCATTTCCGACCTGGGCCAGTTCACCCCTCCTTAGGCGACCTGGTAGCCCCCCCCACCCCCCCACCCCACTCCCCCGGGTTCACCATATTGATGCTGGACTTAGTGCGGACACCTGATCGGCATAGCGCACTATAGCCCAGAACTCCTGGACTCAAGAGATCCTGCTGTCTCAGCCTCTCAAGTAGCTGGGACTATAGGCACGTGCCACCGCCTCCGGCCCAATTATAGTACAAGAATATGGGGAAAAGGGGTAAGGGAGGGAAGGGGGAGGGAGAGGGTGGATGAGAAAGGGTAAATGGTGGGATCACACTTATGGTGCATCTTAGGAGGGACAGGTGAAACCTACTAAATGCAGAACACAAATGTTTTCACATAATTGAGAAAATCTCACGAAGGTTATGTCGAACAGTTGGATGAAAATATTTCAGATTGTATATGAAGCCCGCACACTGTACCCCATGATTACACTAATGTACACAGCTATGATTTAATAAATAAATAAATAAATAATGAAAAAAAAAACCAACAATACCTTCCACTTGTTTATGTAATGTCTGCACCAGCCTAAGAGCACTTATTTAATACCATCGGAGGTGAATGTTATTATTCTTAGCATTAGTCGCAATCTGCATGCAGGGGAACTGAGGCTCAGATAGCACAGCAAAGTAAATGATGAGGTATTTCATCCCGCACAGTCTGACGCTGGAATCAGTACTGTTCAATACTCTATTCCTTTCATCGTGAAAATCTGTGGACGAAGTGAAAAATTAAAAAAAAAAAAATTTCCCTCATCTTCTACTCTTTCTTACAAAAAATAGTTGCTTTGCTTCCTTTTGAAAATGTTTACTTAATTCCTTTTTCTCTGGTAGCAATTAGTTTTTCTCCCAGCCAGCATTTTGAATCTATTGTGACAGGGAGCCATTTTATGCTTTCCACAAGCTCTGAAACAAGGCATTTCTAGTTATTTTATTGTAAGGATATGTGTGCTTTGCCTCATGCTGCCTGTGATTCATTAAAATGGATGCGCTTTGCACATAGGAAACCAATCTGCAATAAATCAGCTTTCTAGAAAACATTCCTGGAAAGTGCTTGCAATATTCTGCCCGGTCAGAATATACAAACGTGCTTGATGCTTGTGCCATTTGCTGTCGTTTGTGGGGTTTGTAAACAAAGAGTGGATTTACGTGAAACTGTAAATTAGTAGCCTGCCCTTGGCAGGTGTGTGAGATCTGCTTACAAAATGTCATTTGTTATTCAGCACCTGAGCAGATCACGATGCCCTTGAATACCTGGTCTGAATAAACTCGCTAGACTGAAAGTGACCCAGGATTCTCACTTTTTAGAAAATTCTGAGATATCTTTGTAGCTGCCAGAAAACCTAGCTCAGGGGCTAGTACATGGTAGGCTGCCAAGACATAGATCAGTGAAGAATAGAAGCCCACTTGTGCTTACAAGTCAGAGGCTACAGATAAGAAAACCAGTTGGATTTTCAGTGATAGCCATAAAATACAAAGCCTATCTGTGCTGGAGAGAGTTATTAAACAGCTTGGAGCAGGGGATGATTGGGGCATTCAGTCCCAGGCCTCCCCAAGACCTTTGACTATAGAACACCTCTGTGCGTGCACAGCCAGGGGATCTCCTGGCTCCCTGCAGAGAGGGGATCAGACAGTTTCTTAGACCCGCGGCTACAAGTCTGTTTCCTGGGAGATAAGGCTCTGAACAGGGGCAGGAAGTATTTCAGTTGTCAGCTTTCACCAGATGTCAGTCAATATTAATGAGGAGCAAACCACGCCTAGCCAGGGGTTTAGGAAAATGGCAGTTTCCTGAGCAAGGATGTTTCTGTTTGTCTCACATTCTTTGTATTCCCTTAATCATCATGAGATATGCTAACTGACTTTCCCTTAGCTGTCCAGGAAGAGCTACCATTCTTTTTTATTATGTATACCTAAAAATTATTATTTTAATAAAGGTAACCTGGTTTGTATTGCAAATAAACCTACGGTGCCACAGACTCCTGCTAATTCTCTGGCTTTGCATGCCTTGTGCAATTCAGTTCATATTATAATAATTTAATTGTTGACAAGAGTGAGTTCTCCCTGACTCTTCTTTCTTCTTCCTAAAAGTGTTCTTTAAGATCAAATTGAAACTTCTAAAAAAAAATTATTTCTTTTATTTAAAAAAATTTGTTTTAGAGACAAGGCTTCACTCTGTCACCCAGACTAGGGCGCAGTGGTGCAATTAGGGGATAAAGTAATCCTCCTGCCTCGGCCTCCCAAATAGCTGAGATGACAGCATGCACTACGACCCCCAAGTAATTTTAATTTTTTGTAGCAGTGAGGTTATGCTGTGTTGCCCAGGCTGGTCTCAGACTTCTGTTCTCAAATGATCCTCCTATTTTTGCCTCCCAAAGTGCTGGGATTACATGAATGAGCCACCATGCCAGGCCAAACCTGTTTTTTGTTTTGTTTTGCTTTGTTTATTTGTTTTTTTAAAGCAGCTTATCCTAACTCTACTCTACCCTGTTCTGTTGTTCTTGATTCTTTTGTACAGTTGATATTACAAATCTATATGCTTGCACCTATATTCGTTGGAACTTGTCTCCTAATTTTCTCTGAGCACCTAAGAATAAAGTTTGGCCCAACATACATTCCCAGTTTCTAGCAAAACAGGGATTTGTGCAAGAATTATGCCTGCTACTTATTATACATCCAATAAATGCTTGTTGAAAGAGCAGTCTGAGGAGGTTCACAATAGATATGTGCTACATGAGCGACTCAATGAATGAAACAAAACTATTCTGTTTTACATTCAGAGGCTTTATCACCACAACCAGAACGCAAATATGTCAAGACAGGCTGAATCCATTCTGAAATATAAGGTTCCTCAATACTATCTGATGATACATCATAAAGGTTTCTGGAAGAGTTTACCCAAGATTTAAAATCAAGGTGAAAAACAAAGAAGGTGTGGGAAACCTAGTCCTGGAAGATCATGGCAAAGGAATAAGACTCATTTTTCTTCCATAAGTTTTCTCCTTTTTATTATCACTCACTTATTATTATCACTCCTTTTTATTATTGCTGTAACAAAGCCCAAACTTTTGGAAGGATATTTTAAAGAAGAAGAAAATTCTTGTAAAGGATCCTGACTTTCCATATAACAGCCCTGGGAGAGAGCTGAACTGTTGCCAATTGCTACGTACTTAACAAGGAATTGAAGGCCTCCACTTGCCAGCTTACCAGTTTTCTACAATTGCAGTTTAGTGCTTGTCTCTGTCAAATATTAAGTCTATGTGACCTTAAACAAGTTACTTAACCCCTGAGTTCCAGCTTTTTTTTTCTTTTGGAAAATAGAGATTATAATACTAGTTACCTAATTAAAATTTTTCATAATGTTTGTTTATTTTTGGAGATGGCGGTCTCTCTCTGCCATCCAGGCAGTAGCCTGCTCCACTTCCACTTCCTGAGCTCAAAAAAATCTTCCCACCTTGGCCGCTGAAATCGTTTGACTGTAAGCCTGGCTAATTTTTTTTTTTTATTACGTTTTTATAGTGATGGAGTCTCACTATGTTGTCCAAGCTGATTTTTTTTTTATAATTTTATTGAATCATAATTGTGTACATTGGTGCAATCATAGGGCACGATGTGCTTCATATACATTCAGAAATATTTTGATCGTACTGTTACAGATAGCCTTCATGGCATTTTCTTGATTTTGAACTTCTAGTCTCAAGCT
>CAUYON010193168.1:0-13977 GCA_963573935.1 Arctocebus calabarensis
GTTATTATCTTTAAGCTTAACCTTAGTGACTTCCTCCTGACACCACAATGGGTGTTGCCATAGGTTGACATCTTTAAGCATATCCCTAGTGAAATTATCATGCCATCACAAATGGCAGTTGCCTTGGGTTACCATCATTAAAGCTTAATCTTAGTGACTTCCTCCTGACATCACAATGGATGTTGTCCTGGGTTACCATCTTTAAGCTTAAACTTAGTGACTTCCTCTTGACATGACAATGGGTGTTGCCCTTGGTTACCATCTTTATGTTTAACTTTAGTGACTTCCTCCTGACATCCCATTGGGTGTTGCCCTTGTTTACCCTTTTTAAGCTTATCCTTTGTGATTTCCTCCTGAGATCACAATGGATGTTGCCCTGGTATTACTGTCTTTAAGCTTAACCTTAGTGACTTTCTCCTGCCAACACAATGTGTGTTGCCCTGGGTTACCATATTTCTTCTGACATCATACTCGGTGTTGCCCTTGGTTACCATCTTTAAGTTTAACCTTGGTAACATCATCCTGACTTCATAATGGGTTTTCCCCTGGGGTAATGTCTTTCTGATTTCTTAGTGACATCCTCCTGACATCACAAATGGCAGTTGACCAGTTTAACCATCATTAAACTTAACCTTAGTGACTTCCTCCTGACATCACAATGAGTGTTGCTCTGGGGTACCATCACGCTCTGTACATCACAATCTGTGTTGCGCTGGGTGACCATATTCCTCTTGACATCACAATGGGTACAGCTCAGGGTTACCATCTTTATGCTTAACCTTAGTGACATCAAAATGGGTGTCCCCCTGGGTGACCATCTTCCCCCTGAGATCACAATGGGTGTTACCCTGGGGTACCACGTCAAACTTCAACTTAAGGAATTCCTCCAGACATCACAATGTGTGTTGCTCTTGGATATTCTTTTTAAGCTTAACCTTAGTGACTTCCTCCTGACATCACAATGTTTGTTCCTCTGGGTTACCATCTTTAAGTTAAACCTTAGTAACTTTCTCCTGACATCACAATGAGTGTTGAACTGGTTTTGCATCTTTAAGCTTAACCTTGGTGACATCCTCCTCACATCACAATGGCTTGTTTCTTTGGGTTACTAACTTAAGCTTAACTTTAGTGTCTTTATCCTCACACCACATTGGGTGTTGCCCTGGTTTACCTTCTTTAAGTTTAACCTTAGTGAGTTCCTCCTGACATCACAATGGCTTATGCCTTGGTTTGCCATGTTTCAGCTTAAACTTAGTGCCTTCCCCCTGACATCACAATGGGAGTTTCCCTGGGTGGCCATCTTTAAGCATAATTTTAGTGTCTTCCTCCTGACATCACAATGGGTATTCCCTCAGTTACAATCTTTCAGCTTAATCTTACTGACTTCCTCCTGACATCACAATGGGTGGTTACCTGGGTTACCATCTTCATCCTGACATCACAATGAGTCTACCCTCTGTAGAGGCCACAGGGACTGCAGCACTTTTTTACAATCTGTAATGTTAACCTAAGTGCCACTCTCCTTATGATGAAGTGGGTAAAACCCTAGGTTACCGTCATTAAGCCTTACCTCAGTGATGTTCTCTGGACTCCAGAGTGGGTTAGGCGCTGGGTTATTGTCCTTTAGCTTCACCTCAGTGAAATCTGCCTGATGCCAAAGTGGGTGCTGCACTGGATTACTGCCATTAAGCTCAACCTCAGTGACATCCTCCAGATGCCACAGTGGGAGCTGCCCTAGGTTACTGTCTTTAAGCTTAACCTTAGTGACTTCTTCCTGACACCATATTTGGTGTTGTCCTGGGTTATCATCTTCCTTCTGACATAACAAGAGGTGTTGCCTCGGGTTACCATTTTAAGCTTAACCTTAGTAAATTCCTTCTGACACCACTATGGGTGTTGCTCTGGGTTACCATATTTCTCCTGATGACACAATGGGTGTTGCTCTGGGTTACCATCTTTAAGCTTAACCTTAGTGTCTTCCTCCTGACATCACAATGGGTGTTTCCCTGGGTTACCGTCTTTAAGCTTAACCATAGTGACTACCTCCTGAAAACACAGTGGGTGTTGCCCTGGGTTACAGTTTTTAAGCTTAATCATAGTGACTACCTCCTGACAACACAATGGGTGTTTCCCTGGGTAACTATCTTCCTCCTGACATCACAATAGATGTTTCCCTGGGTTACCCTCAATAAGCTTAACCTCTGTGATGTCCTCCTGACAACACAGTGGGTGCTGACCTGGGTTACCTTCTTTAAGCTTCATCTTAGTGACTTTGTCCTGACATCACAAAGGGTGTTCCCCTGCGGTGCCATCTTTAAGCTTATACCTTAGAGACTTTGTCCTGCCACAACAAGGGGTGTTGCCCTGGGTTACATTCTTCCTCCTGACCTCACAATGTGTGTTGCCCTGGGTTAAAATCTTTACGCTTAACATTAGTGACTTTTTTCTCACACTACAATGGGTGTTCCCCTGGGTTACCATCTTCCTCCTTAGATCACAATGTCTATTGTCCTGAGTGACCATCATTAAGCTTAACCTTAGTGACATTGTCTTGATTTGACAATGAATGTTGCTGTGGGGTACAATCTTACTGATCACATCAGAATGAGTGTTTCCCTGGGTTACAATCTTCATCCTGACATCAAAATGGGTGTTGTGCTTGGTTACCACCTTTAAGCTTAACTTCAGTGACTTCAGCCTGATGCCACAGTGGATGCTAACCTCAGTCACCGTCTTTAATCTTAACCTCAGTGATATCCTCCTGATGCAACATTGGGAGTTGCCCTGAAACTTAACCTTAGTGTCCTCCTCCTGATAACACAACGGATGCTACCCTGGGTTGCCATATTTAAGGTTAACCTCAGGGATGTCTTCCTGACACTGCAGTGGGTGCTGTCCTGGGTTACTGTCATTAAGCTTAACCTTAGTCACATCCTCCTGATGCCACAGGGGTTGCAGCACTGGGTTTCTGTATTTAAACTTAACCTTAGTGATATCCTTCTGATGCCACAGTGGGTGCAGTCCTGGGTTGCCATCTTTAAGCTAAACCTCAGTTACATCCACCTGACACCAAAGTGGGTGTTGTCCTTGATTACTGTCTTTAATCTTAACCTTAATGATGTCCTCCTGATGCCACAGAGTTGGCGGCACTCGGTTTCCATCAATAAGCTTAACCTCTGTGATGTCCTCTTGATGCCACAACAGGTTTTGCCCTGGGTTACCACCATTAGGCATCACCTCTGTGATGTTCTCCTGATGCCACACCAACTTCTGCCCTGGGTTATCGTCGTTAAGCTTTACTTCAGTGAGGTCCTCCTGACGCCACAGCCTTTGCTGCCCTGGGTTTTGGTCCTTGAACTTAATCTCAGTGGCATCTTCCTAACGTAACAGTGGGTGGTGCTCTGGGTTATAGTCTTTAAGCTTACCCTCAGTGACATCCTACTGACGTCACAGTGGGTACTGCACTGAGTTACCATCATTAAACTTAACCTCAGTGAAGTCCTACTGACATCACCATGGGTTTTGCCCTGGACTACCATGCTTAACCTTAACTTCAGTGACATCCTTATGATGCCACAGTGGGGGCTGACCTGGGTTACTGGCATTAATCTTAACCTTAGTGATGTCATCCTAACTCCACAGTGGGTGTTGCCCTGGGTTACAATGTTACAGCTTAACCTTAGTGACTTCTTCCTTGTTGCTCTTGGTTACCGTCCTTAAGCTCAACCTCAGTGAAATCCTGATGCCACAACAGGTGTTGCCCTGGTTTACCATCATTAGGTGTCACATCAGTGACGTCCTCCTGATGCCACAGGGGGTGAGGTCCTGGGTTACTGTATTTAAGCTTAAGCTCAGTGACATCCTCCTGATGCCACAGTCAGTGTTACCATGGGTTAATGATGCTAGGCTTTACCTCAGTAATGTCCTCCTGATGCCACAGCGGTGCTGCCCTGGGTTTGATTTTTAAGATTAATCTCAGTGATGCCCTCATGACATCACAATTGGTGTTGCCCTAGGTTACCGAAGATAAGCTCAACCTCTGTTACTTCCTCCTGACAGCACAGTGCTTATTACCCTAGTTTTCCATCTTTAAGCTTAATCTTAGTGACTTCCTCCTGACATCACAATGGGTGTTGCCCTGAGTTGCCATTTTTAAGTTTATACTTCAGAGATATCCTCCTGACATAACAATGGGTATTTCCCTGTGTTACATTCTTCCTCCTGACATCACAATGGGTGTGGCTCTGGGTTACATACTTCCTCCTGAAATTACAATGTGTGTGGCCCTGGGTTAAATTCTTCCTCCTGACATCACAATGGGTTTGTGTTTTTGCAGTGGGTTTTCCCCTGGGTTACCATCTTTTAGCCTAACCTCAGTGATATTTTTATGATGTCACAGTGGGTTTTCCTCTTGGTTACCTTCTTTTAGCTTAGAGTCAGTGACGTCCTTTTGATGTTACAGTGGGTTTTGTCCTGGTTTACTATCTTTAAGTTTAACCTTGACTTCCTCAGGATGTGACAGTCGGTTTTGCTCTGGGTTATGATCTTTCAGCTTAACTTTGACATCCTCCTAACCTCACATTGCGTTTTCAGATGGGTTATCATTTTTAAGTTTAACCTCAGTGGTGACATTACAGTGGGTTTTCCCCTCTTTACTGTCTTTAATCTTAATCTCAGTGAAATTATCATGACGTCACAATGGGTTTTGCCCTGGCTTACTGTCTTTAAGATTACTCATGTGCTGTCCTCATTATGACACAGTGGGTTTTCTTTGGGTTACCCTCTTTAAGTTTAAACTCCTGACGTCACAGTGGGGGTTGCCCTGGGTTAACTTCGTTAAGCTTAACCTCAGTGATGTCCTCCTGAGGTCACAGTGGGTGTTGCCCTGGATTACCATCTTTAAGCTTAACCCCAGTGATGTCCTCCTGACCTACCAGTACCTTTGTCCTGGATTACCATCTTTAAGCTTAAACTCAGTGATGTCCCTTTGATGTCACAGGGGGGTTTTCCCTTGGTTACCATCTTTTAGCTTAGCCACAGTGATGTTCTTTTGACATTAGTGTGAGTTTTCCCATGGGTTTCTGTGTTTAATCTTATCTCAGTGAAGTCCTCCTAAACTCACAGTGGGTTTTGCTCTGGGTTACCATCTTTAAGCTCAAACTTATTGACGTCCTTTCGATGTCACAGTGGGTTGTTCCCTTGGTTACTGTCTTTTAGCTTAACCTCAGTGATGTCTTCCTGACCTTACATTGGGTGTGGCCCTGGGTTACTGTTTTTAAGCTTAACCTTCCCAACATCCTTCTGAACTCACAGTGGGTATTGTCCTGGGCTTCCTTCATTAAGCTTAACCTCAGTGATGTCCTCCTGATGCCACAGTAGTTGTTGCACTGGGTTACCGTCTTTAAGCTTACACTCAGTGACGTCCTCCAGATGTCACAGTGGGTGTTACCCTGGGTTAAAGTCATTACGTTTAACCTCAATAACATCCTTTTGATGTCATATGGGGTGTTTCCCTGGGTTACCGTCTTTAAGCTTAACTTCCATGAAGGCCTCCTCAGGTCACAGTGGGTGTTGTCCTTGGTTACCGTCATCAAGCTTAACATCTGTGACCTCCTCCTGACGTCAAAGTGTGTTTTTCCCTGGGTTACCATCTTGAAGCTTAACCTAAGTGACGTCCTCCTCACCTCACAGTGAGTTTTGCCCTGGGTTACCATCTTTAAGCTTAACCTCAGTGAAGTCACCCTGACACCACTTTGGGTGTTTCCCTGGGTTACTGTCTTTTAGATTAACCTCAGTGATGTCTTCCTGACATCACATTGGGTGTTGCCCTGGGTTACCAGTTACCATCTTTAAGTTTAACCTCACTTATGTCCATCTTATATCACAGTGGGTTTTTTTTGACTGGTTACCGTCTTTTAGCTTAATCTCTGTGATGTCCTCCTGCCATCACAGTGGGTGTTGCCCTGGGTTCCTTTCATTAAGCATAACCTCAGTGAATTCCTCCTGACATCACAGTGGGTTATGCCCTGGGTTCCCCCCTTTAAGCTTAATCTCAGTGACATCCCTTACATCACAGCAAATTTTTCCCTTTTTTACAATCTTTGAGCTTAGACTCAGTGACATTTTTTTGACGTCACAGTGGGTTTTTCCCTGATATACTTTCTTTAAGCTTAACTTTCGTGATGTCTTCATGACATCACATTTTGTTTTGTCCTGGAGCCATCTTTAGCTTTAGTTACCATCTTTAAGCTTAACCCCAGTGACGTCCTCCTGACACCATAGTAAGTGGTGCCCTGGCTTACTTTCATTACACCTTACCTCAGTGATGTTCTCCTGATGTCACAGTGGGTTTAGCCCTGAGTTACCTTTGTTAAGCCTAACCCCAGTAAACTCCTGGTGTCATAGTGGGTTTTGCACTGGGTTACTGTCTTTAAGCTTAACCTCAGTGACATCCCTCTGATGTCACAGGGTTTTTTTGTTTTTTTTTTCCCCCTTGGTTACTGTCTTCTAGCTTAGCCACAGTGACATTCTTTTGACCTCAGTGTGGGTGTTTCCCTCAGTTACCATCTTTAATCTTAATCTCAGTGAAGTCCTCTTGAACTCACAGTGGGTTATTCTCTGGGTTACCATCTTTAAGCTCAAACTCAGTGGAGTCCTTTTGACATCAAAGTGGGGTTTTCCCTTGGCTACTGCCTTTTAGCTTAACCTCAGTGACATCTTCCTGACCTCACATTGGGTGTTTCCTTGTGTTACCATGTTTAAGCTTAACCTTCCCAACATCCTTCTGAACTCACATTGGGTGTTGCCCTGGGTTAACTTTGTTAAACTTAACCTCAGTGACGTCCTCTTGACACCACAGTGAATATTGCACTGGGTTACTGTCTTTAAGCTTACACTCATGGACATCCGCCAGATGTCACAATGGGTGTAACCCTGGGTTACAATCGTTAAGTTTAACCTCAGTAATGTTCTTTTCATGACACATTGGGTGTTACCCTGCATTACTGTCTTTAAGCTTAACATCTGTGACCTCCTCCTGATGGCGTAGTCTGTTTTTCCCTGGGTTACCATCTTTAAGCTAAACCTTAGTGATATCCTCTTTACCTCACAGTTCATTTTGCCCTGGCTTAACATCTTTAAACTTAACCTCAGTGAAGTCACCCAGACACCACTTTAGATGTTGCCCTAGATTACTGTCTTTTAGATTAACCTCAGTGATGTCTTCCCGACATCAGATTGGGTGTTGCCCTGGGTTATCATCTTTAAGCTAATCCTCCGTGACATTCTCCTCACATCACACTGGGTGTTGTCCTGGGTTACCGACTTTAAGCTTAACCTCAGTGTTGTCCATCTCATATAACAGTGGGTTTTTCGATTGGTAACAGTCTTTTAGCTTAACCTCCATGAGGTCCTCCTGACGTCACAGTGGGTGTTGCCCTGGGTTACCACGTTTAAGCTTAACCTCTGTGACATTCTCCTGATGTTAAGGTGGGTTTTCCCTGGGTTACTGTCTTTAAACTTAAACTCTGTGATGTCCTGCTGATCTCACAGTAGGTTTTGTTCTGGGTTACCGTCTTTAAGCTTAACCTCAGTGATGTCTTTATGACACCACAGTGGGTTTTTCCTTTGTTACCATCTTTTAGTTTAGCCTCAGTGCTGTCCTTTTGACATCAGTGTAGACTATTCTCTAGGATACCATCTTTAATTTTAATCTTAGTGATGTCCTCCTGAACTCACAGTGGGTTTTGCCCTTGGTTACCATCTTTAAGCTTAACATCAGTGATGTTCTCCTGAAGTCACAATGGGTTTTGCCCTGGGTTACCATCTTTAAACTCAAACTCAGTGATGTCCTTTTGACATCACAGTGGGGTTTTCTCCCTTGGTTACCATCTTTTGGCTTAACCTCAGTGACGTCTTCCTGACTTCACATTGGGTGTTTTCCTGGGTTACTGTCTTTAACCTTAACCTCCATGATGTCCCTCTGAAGTCACAGTGGGTGTTGCCCTGATTTAGCTTCGTTAGGCTTACCTTCAGTGACATCCTCCTGAGGCTACAGTGGTTGTTGTGCTGGGTTACGGTTGCTCAAGTTACGCAATGTGACATCCTCGAGATGGCACAGTGGGTGTTACCCTGGATTACAATCGTTAAGTTTAACCTCAATAATGTCCTTTTGATGTCACATTGGGTATTGCCATGGATTGCCGTCTTTAAGCTTAACCTCCATGACGTCCTCCTCAGGTCACAGTGGGTGTTGCCCTGTGTTACCAGCTTTAAGCTTAACATGCATGACCTTCTCCTGATGTCAAAGTATGTTTTGCCTTGGGTTACCATATTTAAGCTAAACCTCAGTGATGTCTTCTTGACCTCACAGTGCGTTTTGCCCTGGGTTACCATCTTTATGCTTAGCATCAGTGAAGTCCTTTGGAAATCACAGTGGTTTGTTCCCTTGTTTATTGTCTTTTAGCTTACCCTCCATGACGTTTTTTTGACGTCACAGTCGGTTTGTCCCTTAGTTACATCTTTTAACATAACCTCTGTGATGTCTTCCTGACTTCACATTGGGTGTTGCCCTGGGTTACCATCCTTAAGCTCAGCCTTCATGACGTTCTCCTGATGTCACAGTGCATGTTGCCCTGGGTTAACTTTGTTAAGCTTAACCTCAGTGAGGTCCTCCTGATGTCACAGGGTGTGTTTCCCTGGGTTACTATCTTTAAGATTAACCTCAATGACGGTCTTTTCACGGCTCAATGGTTTTTTTCCTTGGTTACCATCTTTAAGCTTAATCTCAGTGATGTCCTCCTGATGTCACAGTGGGTGTTGCGCTGGGCTACCATCTTTAAGCTTTACCTCCATGACGACCTCCTGACGTCACAGTGGGTTTTGCCCTGGAATATCGTCTTTAAGCCTAACTTTTGTGATACCTTCATGATGCCACAGTGGGTTTTGCCCTGGGTGACTGTCTTTAAGCTAAACCTCATGAAGTCACAGTGGGTGTTGCCCTGGATTAAATTTGTTAAGCTTAACCTCAGTGACGTCCTCCTGATGTCACAGTGCGTGTTGCCCTGGGTTACCATCTTTAAGCTTAATCTCAGTGACATCCTCCTGATCTTACAGTACGTTTGTCCTGGGTTACTGTCTTTAAGCTTAATCTCCATATGTCCTCCTGAACTCACAGTGGGTCTTCCCCTGGGTTACCGTCTTTAAGCTTGACCTCAGTGACATCCTTTCATGTCACAGTGGGATTTTCTCTTGTTTATCATCTTTTAGCTTATGCTCAGTGATGTCAACAAGACCTCAAAGTGGGTGTTGCCCTGGGTTTCCGCCTTTTTTTTTTTTTTTTTTTTGCAGTTTTTGGCTGGGGCTGAGTTCGAACTCGCCACCTCTGGCATATGGGACCAGTGACGTACTCACTGGGCCACAGGCGTCTCCCTCTTAGGTTACTGTCTTTAAGGTTAACCTCAGTGATGTGCTCTTGACGTCAGAGTGGGTGTTGCCCTGGGTTACCTTTGTTAAGCTTAACCCCAGTGAAGTCCTCTTGATGTCATAGTGGGTTTTGCCCTTGTTTACTGTCATTAAGATTATCTTCAGTGAGGTTCTTTTGACCTCACATTGGGTTGAACCCTTGATTGCCATCTTTTTGCTTAGTACTCAGTGACGTTCTTTTGACGTCTGCATGGGTTTTTCCCTTGGTTACCATCTTTCATCTTAATCTCAGTGAAGTCCTCCTGAACTCACAGTGTTTTTTTCCCTGGGTTACGATCTTTAAACTTCACATGGGTAATGTCCTCCTCACGTCACAGTGAATTTTGCCCTGGCTTACCATCTTGAAGCTCAAACTCAGTGCAATGACGTCCTCCTGACCTCATTGTCGGTATTGCTTTGGGTTATCATCCTTAAGCTTAACCACAGTGATGTCCTACCATTGTCATATTAAGGGTTACTCTGGTTTACCTTGGTGAAACTTAACCTCCTCAATGTAATGTTGACGTCAGAGTGGGTGTTGTGCCAGGTTACCTTTGCTAAGTTTAACATCCTTGATGTCCTCCTGATGATCCATTGGGTGTTGCCCTCGGTTACCATCTTTAAGCTTAAACTCAGTGACATCCTCTGATGTCACAGTGGGTTTTGCCCTTTGTTACCATCTTTTAGCTTAACCTCAGTGACGTCTTCCTGATGTCACATGTGGTGTTTCCCTGGGTTACCATCTTTACGCTTAACCCCAGTGATGTCCAACTGATGTCACCTTGGGTTTTTTCCCTTGGTGACTATCTTTTAGCTTAACCTCAGTGATGTCTTCCTGACGTCACATTGGGTGTGGCCCTGGGTTACCATCTTTGCTCTAAAATTCTGTGATGTCCTCTTAATGTCACAGTGGTTTTTGCCCTGGGTTAGCGTCTCTCAGGTTAACCTCAGTGACAACCTCCTGAAGCCACAGTGGATGTTGCCCTTGGTTACCGTCTTTTAGCTTAGCCTCAGTGACGTCCTTTGATGTCAAAGTGGGTTTTCCCTTGGTATACCGTCTTCTCTGGGTTAGCCATCTTTAGTTCAACCTCAATGACGTCATCCTGACACCTCAATGGGTGTTGCCCTCAGTGACATTCATCTGATGTCACAGTGGGTTTTGTCTTGGATTATCATCTTTAGTTGAGCATCTGTGACGTTCTCCTGATCTCACAGTACGTTTTGAATGTAACTGAGGTTAAGCTTAATGGGGGGAGCCCAGGACAATCTACACGGTGAAGTCAGGAGGACGTCACTGAGGTTAAGCTTAACGATGGTAACCAAGGGATAAACCCACTGTGAGGTCAAAAGGATGTCACTGAGGTTAAATTTAAAGATGGAAGCCCAGCACAAAACCCACTATGACTTCAGGTGGGCTTCACTGAGGTTATGCTTAGCGAAGGTAACCCAGGACAACACCCACTGTGGCATCAGTAGGATGTCACTGAGGTTAAGCTTAAAGATGGTAACAGAGGGCAAGACCCAGTGCAACGTCATGAGGACGTCACTAGGTTAAGTTTAAAGATGGTAACCCAGTACAACACCCACTATGACATGAGGAGGCCGTCACTGAAATTAAGTTTAACGATGATAACCCAGGGCAGCACCAAAAGTAGCATCAGTAGGATATCACTGAGGTTAAGCTAAATGAAGGGTACCCAGGGCAACACTCACTGTGGTGTCAGGAGGACATCACTGAGGTTACATTTAAAGATGGTAACAGAGAGAAAAACCCGCTGTGATGTCAAAAGGACATCAAAGAGGTTGAGCTTAAAGATGGTAACCCTGGGCAAAACCCACTGTAACATCAGTTGTATGTCACTAGGTTTAAGCTTAGTGAAGGTAACCCTTGGCAAAATCCACTGTGATGTCAAGTGGATGTCACGGAGGTTAAGCTTAAATACAGTAACCCAGGACAACACCCAATGTGACATCAGGAAGATGTTACCCAGGTTAAACTAAATGACGGTAACCAAGGGAAAAAACCCACTGTGACATTGGATGGACATCACTGAGGTTAAGCTTAAAGATGGTAACCCAGGGCAAAAGCCCTTTATTGTCATTGGACATCACGGAGGTTAAGCTTAAAGATGGTAATTCAGGGAAGCACCCACTGTGATGTCCGGGTGAACATGGTAACCCAGGGCATCATGCATTATAGTGTAGGAGGAAGTCACTAAGATTAAGATTAAAGCTTATAACCTAAGACAACACCTATTGTGATGACAAGAGGAAGATGCTAACCTAGGGCAACACCAATTGTGGTGTCAGGAAGAATTCACCTAGGTTAAGCTTAAAGATGGTAACCCAAGGCCACACCCAATGTGGTATCAAGAAGACGTCTCTGAGTTTAAGTTTAATGAAGGTAACCCTGGGCAACATCCACTGTGGTGTCAGGAGAATGTCACATAGTAACACAGGGTCAACCTAAGCTGTGGTGTCAGATTGAGATCACTGATGTTGAGCTTCACGATTGTAACCCAGGGCAGCACCCACTATGGCATCACAAGGACGTCACTGTGGTTGAGCTTAAAGACGGTAACCCAGGGCCGCACACACTGTGTCCTCAGGAGGACATCACGGAGATGAAGCTTGACGATGGTAACCCAAGGCAATACCCACTGTAGCCTCCAGAGGATGTCACTGAGGTTAAGCTTAACAATGATAACCCAGGGCAACTCTCGCTGTGGCTTCACGAGAAACTCACTAAAGTTAAGTTTAACGATGTTAATCTAGGTCAGACCCCCTGTGGTGTCAGGGGGACGTCACTGAGGTTAAGCTTAATTATGGTAACGTAGGGCAACATCCACTGTGGTGTCAGAAAGACTTCACTGAGGAGAAGCTCAAGGAAGGTAATTCAGGGGATCACCCACTGTGGTGTCAGGAGGACATCACTGTATTTGAACTTAATGATGGCAACTAAGGGCAACACTCACTTTGGTGTCAGGAGTACTTCAGTGCGATTAAGCTTAATGACAGTAACCCAGTGCAACATCTACTATCACGTAAGAAGGACCGCAGTGAGGTTAAGCTTGAAGATGGTAACCCAGGGAAACACACATTGTGAAGTCAGTAAGAAGTCACTAATGTTAAGCTTTAAGGTGGTAACCCAGGGCAACACCCATTGTGATGCAAGGAGGAAGATGGTAACTCAGGGCAATACCCATTGTGACATTAGTAGGAAGGTGGTAACCCAGGGCAACACCCATTGAGTTGACAGGAGAAATTTAATAGGCTAAGCTTAAAGATGGCGAACGAGGACAACACCCATTAGATGTCAGGAGGAAGATGGTAATCCAGGGCAGCACCCATTGTGTCATCAGGTGAAAGTCACTATGGTTAAGCTTAAAGAGAGTAACCCAGGTCAGCATCCATTGGGATGTCAGGAGGAAGTCCCTGAGATTAAGCTTAAAGTGGTAACCCAGGGCAACAACCATTGTGATGTCAGGAGGAAGACACTAACTTTAAGCTTGAAGATGGGGACCCAGGGAAATACCCATTGTGATGTCAAGAGGACGTCAGTAAAGTTAAACTTAAATACGGTAACCCAGGGTAACACCCATTGTAATGTCAGGAGGAAGATCGTAACCCAGGGCAACACCCATTGTTGTGACAGGAGTAAATCACTAACGCTAAGTTTAAAGATGGTAACCCAAGGCAAAAAATATTGTGATGTCAGCAAGAAGATGGTAAACCACGGTAACAGCAAATATGGTATCAGGAGGAAGTCACTAAGGTTAAGCTTAAAGATGGTAACGGAGGGAAGCACCCACTGTGGCATAAGGAGGACGACACTGAGGTTGAGATTAACTATGGTAACCCGGAGCAGCACACATTTTGACCTGAGGAAGATGTCACTGAGGTGAAGTTTAAGGATGGTAACCCAGGACAGCACGCAGTGTGGAGTCCGGTGGACGACACTGAGGTAAAGCTTAATGACAGTAACCTATGGCCACACCCCCTGTAGCATCAGGAGGACAGCACTTAGGTTAAACTTACAGACGGTAATCCAAGGCGGCAGCCCCTGTGGCATCAAGAGGAGGTCATTGACGGTAATCCTAAAGACAGTTCCCCAGGGTAGGACTCACTGTGGCATCAGGAGGACGTCTTGACTTTAACCTTAAAGATGGTAACCCAAGGCATCACCTACTGTGGTGTCAGGAGGACTTCACTGAGGTTAGGCTTAATGACGGTAACCCAGGGCAGCACTGACTGTGGCATCAGGAGGATGTCACTGAGGTGAAGCCTCAAGATGGTAACCCAGGACAGTACCCACTATAGCATCAAAAGAGCATCACTAAGGTTAAGCTTAAAGATGGTAAATCAGGGCAACATCCACTGTGGTGTCAGGATAACATCGCTGAGTTTAGGCTTAAAGACAGTAATCCAGGGCAGCACCCACTGTGGCGTCAGGAGGATGTCACTGAGGGTAAGGTTAAAAACGATGACCCAGGGTAGCACCAACTGTCTTGCATC
>CAUYON010193169.1:0-13403 GCA_963573935.1 Arctocebus calabarensis
TAGTGATCAAGGAAATGCCATGAAGGATATCTGTAACAGTATGATCAAAATATTTCTGAATGTATATGAATCGTGCCCTGTGATTGCACCAATGTACATAATTATGATTCAATAAAATTATTAAAAAAAAAAAAAAACTAACTTGATCCTTAACTACTAATTTAATATTACCCAATTGTTCCCCAGCTTCCATTTCATTAATTGTAAAATGAAGTAAAAATTGTATCCAGCTGATAACAATTATATTCACCTGATAAGATTAAATTAAAATGGTTAATATGGACAAAGTACTAAGGGTTCTCTCTGGCCTCACGGTCATGATGTATGCACCCGTTAACCATTGGTGGCTTCCATTACAATGGTAAGTGAATTGCTCCTCAAGTTAGACCTGCATTCAAGCCCTTACTTAATTAGTTGCAAACCATATGAGCTAAAGAATAGTATTTTTCCTCTCTCAGCCTGCTTGGTCATCTTTGAATGGTATAATGGATTCTATGCAACGTGGTTGCTTGAAAGCTAAATTCAAATAAAACAAACTATAGGTAAAATTTTTAGCCTAGCTCTACTGTGTTCGAAAAGCTTATTGTTAAATTGCGATTCTTCTACCTTCCTAACCTACCCATGTACAGACATGAGTAGAGAGAATAATATTCATTAATAATAATCAGTCCTAACTATTCAGTTGTGAGGAGGGAGGGTCCCTGAGATCTTTTAGATAAGACAAATTGACACATTCGTAAAATGTCAAACCAGAGAGAAAACAAGGTGAATATTACATTCATCTTTACCAAAATAGGGGGAAATGATAACTTTGGAAATTAAACACTGATAAACTCAGCTTCGCTATGGCAAAAAAAGGTAAACTACATAACTGTTAAGAAACATAAGAGAGCCTCTGAGCTAATACTAAAGTATTGTTGCCTTCAGGCCTTGGAGGATCTATGAAGAGACTCCAGTTCTCATTTTAAAGTGCCTGGAAATTTATGTTACTTGATCTACTGTAAGAGCCTGAGGAATATTAGAAGGAAAGGAGGGAGAGAATGCGAATGCTTGATGAGGGATGTCAGCAAGGGAGAGAGGGACGGTCAGAAGGCAGAAGGAGCAGTAGAGGAAGGCCCTACGGCATAGCTGAGCAAGCTTTCAACCACAGAGAGGAACGGTTAGTTAAGTTCTAGAAAAATGTGGAGGGACGAAGCCGGGGGAGACAGTGCAGTGTATTGAATATTTCCTATTAGTCACCGAACCCAGCGTGAACTCACTCAATGTAGCCCACTTACGTTTTTTGCTACAGTCAGTAGAATACCACTGTTGCTACCAAAGACACTTGAGAAGATATTTAAATATTTTAGAGAGATTCTTTAAAAAAAAAAAATCAAATAACTATTATGATAATAAAATTGGATAACTGCAAAATTTTTCATAAATACATTCTCTGCAATTCTTATTCTCAATGTAGCTTACAAATGCAGCTACACATTAAAACTTTAATCCTAAATTATAGACCTTGCTCAGCCACATAAGCTCCTTCTTTCTTTTTTTCCATTTCTTTTTTTTTCTTTTTTTTTTCATAGATCAATTATTATTATACAGACCGATGTGACTTCCTTGTGGTATTATTTGATTGATGCTTAGATTTCTACCAATTTAGTAACAAAGAAGATTTTGAGTTGGCCTCTATGCGAGTATCTGTATATCTAATTTATGTTTTCTTTTTTTTAATCTCCTGACTGCGATGCATACCCATTAAGACACCCAGATGTTTTGTTTCTTGCTTTATCTCCAAATGTAACACAATACTTATTTTGAGTCAAAAGATATTTGCCCCATAAAAATCTCTCAGTTCTCTTCCTTATTTACTTATTTATTTATTTTGTTTTGGTTTTTTACACCTGAAAAGAAGGAAATAATCCAAGGAAACATCTTACAATGGAAATCCATATTTCTGGGATAGGTCTTATGACAGAAAAAGGTGAGGAGAGGTCCTCAAGAAAACTGCAAACACCCAAATAAATACTGTATTCATTGATCCAACAGTGTTCACTTAATAGTGATCAGCACTATCTATGCCTCAGAACCCTTTCAAAGGTTATAATAGTTTATAAGAGGCAATCTATTCCCATATGACATTTTCTTATACACATGGAACAATTATATGTGACAGCAATTTGTGTTAATATACTTTATTTCATGAAATAGTTGTGTCATTGTCAAATGAGTTACATTCAGAAAAGGCTAGAGATGCTCACAGGTAGAGATTATTACAGGCTAGAATAGTCAAGGAAGCTAAATGGGGCAGGTGGTGGATTCATTTCATGCTAAACCTTACTCTTCTATTGCTCAAAATACATCTTTTTAGTATTTTGTGGTGTGTTATTAACCTCTCATTCTTTTTACCTCCATCTTCTATATCATATACAAATTTGTAGTTATTATTTAATAATATGACTTAGAACAATAAGAAAATATTGTACCTCCTAGGGTGGCTCAATTATTATTTCACTCAGCATTTAACAATTATGTGTTGATATGCGAGCAGACACAATATAGAAGCCATGGTTCAAGTGCTTATTTCAAAGCAGTGCTGAGAAAACTGCTTTGACATAAGCACCAATTTTCACCCTCACATTTAAGTGCATAAGAGTTCCAATAAAAAATTTAGAAAAAACACATAAGAGCATTACATTTTTTGTTTGTTTATTTTTGAAATAGAATCTCAAGTGTCACCCTCTCGGTAAAGTGTCATGGCATCACAGCTCACAGCAACCTCAAACTCTTGGCTTAAGCAATTCTCTTGTCTCAGCCTCCCAAGTAGCTGAGACTACAGGCTCCCACCACAATGCCTGGATATTTTTTGTTGTAGTTGTCATTGTTGTTGAGCTGTCCTGGGTTGGGTTTGAACCAGCCAGCCTCTGTGTTTGTGGCTGGTGCGGTAACCACTGTGCTATGGGCACTGAGCCAAGATCATTACTTTTAACACAATCTTCCATGAAGGAAATAAAATGATTGGCAAGAAGGAGAAAGTACTTGGAGAATGTACTTTAGTAATACCAGCATTTGATGGCAGTCCTTTAAGGAATTACTGGTTAATATCTGAAAAATGAGAATCAATTAGCTTTATAACTTCTATGTGAAGAAAATTCCAGGTAAAATAATGACAAATGTAAAGTCTCATGCAAGAAAAGGCTTATTTGTCTACAGAAAAGAAAAGGAATCTGATAAGGGTAGAGACTAATCATCCACCTGTGGAATATTGTAAGTCTAGATAAATAGAAGTTAGAATCACAATACAGGCTTGTAAGCCATGGGGTTGGGGAGGGGAATAGACTTATTCAAAGAGCAATACCAAACAGTTGTAGACAAAGACAGAGAAATAACACAGTATGATTAGAGCGTCTGAAGATCATCTGGGCTTCTACAGAATGGATTCTACAAAGGACAAAATAGAAACAGGGAGCCTGAGTAGAAAACACAGGATGGTGGGAGTGACCAAAGCAAAGGGGAGGCCTCGTGGCATAGTCTATAGAGAGGGGTTAGAGCTCTCAGGGCCCACTGATAGTCAGCCTCAGCCAGAGCTGTGCTACGTAACAGAATGGATGATAAAGGAATAGTCATATGGATCCCTATTGCATGCATACAAATATTTTCAGATAAAATAAAAGTATTTGAATTACTGCAAAACAGAAAAAAATGACCAATTGATGGAAAGTAGAGGAATTTTGATGGAAAGTAAAGGAATTTTGTGTTGCTATAAGTAAATAGTACTTTATAATTGAATTCTAGTGATTAAGCCAAAAAATGGCCCATCTTATAATGTGGGAACTCTTATTAACATCTTAAAATGCAAGAACACCTCTCAGATATCAGCATTCGTGGTAGCACAGTTACAGAGAATAAACTAAAATTTTGAGATCCAGTAAGCAAATGGTTTGAATTTCCTTTCCAAATCTAAGATTTTATAAGGACAGTGTGGTGTAGTTTTCCATCTCTTACTCACAGTCACCTTGCGTGATTGACAGGCTAGACAGTTAAGAGAGTTCAAACATTTAATTAACAGTTATCTAAGTATTTTTTTCACATATGAGATATTATAGTGTTTGACAACGATGCATTGAATGCAGGGTACATCTGTCATTTGTTTTCTTCTCTTTAGTTAAGTCTACTGTGTGCCTGGTATTGGTAAAGTTTCTTTTCTTGGCCTTACTAAGCTTATTTATTGACACAAATTCAGCACAAAAAGTATTTTTGTAAGCTTCTTTGATAACATGTCTCATCTGAATATACAAAATCTCTTTGCCAACAGTCAAGATTGATTAGGTTAACAGACATTGAATTCAAACCCTTCCTCACATTCTGCTCTGTTCAATGACCTTAAAGTGTCTATTTTCTAGCCAATCTATCTCCTAAGTTCTCATGAGTAATTACAAGAGAATGTAGAAGAATTAAGAGAAATTCAGCGCTATAAAATAAACTCATGACTCTTGCCCACAATAAATGACACATTAGTAAAATCTTAAAATATAAGAATGCTTATTTGAGTAAAAGACAATGCAATTTCCACACTTCTAAGCTATTCTCTCAATGTCATTAAGCCAGAAATTTGAGACTAATCTTCATCAAAAATTATAATTAACATATACTCACTGATTTACAGTTTTTACTCAGTTTTTCAAGTATTCAGATATTATATCTTCAATTATACCTGCAGTTATATTAAGGAATAACTAAAAATTAGTAGTTTCGCCAATGAAGATTCAAAAGACAAGAGAAGATAATAAATTTATGCCGGGCCAAAGAGGAGTTCCACCTTCCACACAATTAAAATGTGCTCCTACAAGATGGTTAATACAGGTTCCGTGGCACCTAAACCTTATACAATTTGGGATGTGTGTGGAACAGCACTCTATAAAAACATTACCAATTTTAAATATAATATTAGGCATGAAATAAATATTTATCAACGAGAAAAATTCAAATATTTTAAAACTGTAAATATTGCAATAATCACAAAGTCCAAAATAGTACTATTGCATTTTCAGTAACTCCTCCCTGATGCACATCTCTAATTCTGTTACATTTTTCTGCTTATTGTTTGATCACTTGTCTATATGACAAAGGTTTCAAAATTTTACAGAGTAAATATAATTCAATAAATCTTTCCTTTAACTTTTTGATCAAAGAGTGCTTTACTGATATTTAGATGTTTATGTTTCAAGAGAGGAGACTTTTTTTTCTGTTTTAGGCATTTTTTATTTTTTATTAAATCATAGCTGTACACATTAATGCAATTATGTACAATGTGCTGGTTTTATATACAATTTGAAATGTTTTCATCTAACTGATTAACATAGCCTTCACTGCAGTTTCTTAGTTATTATGTTAAGACATTTATACTCTACACTTAGTAAATTTAACGTGTACCTTTGTAAGATGCACCATGAGTGTGGTTCTACCAATTACCCTCCCTCCACCCATTCTCCCTCCCCCCTTCCCTCAGTCTCCCCTTTCCCCTTCTTCTTGGGCTATAGTTGGGTTATAGCTTTCATATGAAAGCTATAAATTGGTTTCATAGTAGGGCTGAATACATTGGATACTTTTTCTTCCGTTCACTTTGCTAAGAAGAATATGTTCCAGCTCCATCCATGTAAACATGAAAGAGGTAAAGTCTCCATCTTTCTTTAAGACTGCATAGTATTCCATGGTATACATGTACCACAGTTTATTAATCCATTCATGGGTCGATGGGCACTTGGGTGTCTTAGCAATTATGAATTGGGCTGCAATAAACATTCTGGTACAGATGTCTTTGTTACAATGTGATTTTTAGTCTTCTGGGTATATACCTAGTAAAGGAATTATAAAAACAATTTTAAAAAAAGAATACAGGTGCCTGGTCCACCATTTTGTCATGTGTCTATAGGCCGTGTGCCTGTCTTCTTCAGAGAAGTTTCTCTTCAAGTCTCCTGCCCACCCTGAGATGGGATCGCTTATTCTTTTCTTGCTAATACATTTGAGTTCTCTATGGATTCTGGTTACTAAACCTTTGTTGGAGACATAACCTGCAAATATCTTCTCCCATTCTGAGGGCTGTGCTTGCTTTACTTACTGTGTTTTTGACAGTGCAGAAGCTTTTTAGTTTGGTCAAATCCCAGTAATGTATTTTTGGTGTTGCTTCAATTGCCCGGGGATCTTCCTCATAAAATATTCATCCAGGCTGATTCCTTCAAGTGTTTTCCCTACACTTTCTTCTAGTATTTTTATAGTTTCATGTCTTAAATTTAAATCTTTGATCCAGTGAGAGTCTATTTTAGTTAATGGTGAAAGGTATGGGTCCATTTTCAGTCTTCTGCAGGTTGCCAGCCAGTTCACCCAGCATCATTTGTTAAATAGGGAATCTTTTCCCCACTGAATGTTTTTAATTGGCTTTGTGTGTGTGTGTGTGTGTAGAGACAGAGTCTCACTTTATCACTCTCGGTAGAGTGCCGTGGTGTCACACACCTCACCGCAACCTCCAACTCCTGGGCTTAGGTGAATTCTCTTGCCTCAGCCTCCCGAGTAGCTGGGACTACAGGCACCCACCACAATGTCCGGCTACTTTTCTGTTATGCAGTTCCATGAGGCCGGGTTTGAACCCGCCACCTTCAGTATATGGGGCCGGCGCCCTACTCGATGAGCCACAGGCGCCGCCTTTAATTGACTTATCAACGAACAAATAACTGTAAGTAGCTGTGTTCATCTCTTGGTTCTCTATTCTGTTTCATACATCTACCTCTCTGATTTTGTGCCAGTACCATGCTGTTTTTTTCACTATTGATTTATAGTATAATCTGAGGTCTGGTAGCATGATTCCTCCTGCTTTGTTTTTATTTCTGAGTAATGTCTTGGCTATTCAAGGATTTTCTGATTCCATATAAAATTAAGTATTATCTTTTCAAGATTTTTGAAGTATGACATTGGAGCTTTAATAGGAATTGCATTAAAATGTTATATTACTTTAGGTTATATTAATCTAATAAGAGACCTTCTGGAGCTGACTAAAAATGGGAACATGAGGGGACATGGTACACAGTTTAAATTTTTGATTGTTGCATATCATATCTATGAATAAATAATATACATATATTATTACTACTTACAAACAGGGTGAAATTGATGTTTTCTCCATTTGACAGATCAGGAAACCAGGGCTCAGAACAGTCAGACTTTTAAACAAAATTCACAAAATCACCATGCAGTGGGTTCATGGCCACACTTCCTGACTGCAAATCTCATGCTCATCTACACACCAGTCTGCTGCACCTTGATACAGAGATCTAAAATGAAGGGATGGGTACTCCATGTGGAAGGGAAAGAATGAGGAATCTCTTTTGCAAATCTCAAATATTCTTTAGCTCTTAGTCTGTGTTAAGGAGCAGCAATGAGCTGGCATTTCCTTGTCTTTCATGAGATGCAGGATACTATAGGGCTGAGTACCCTCTTTCACAGTCAGACCTGGTAATTCCCAAACCATTTTTACTAATGTTTGTTCTTTTTTTATATTTGGTCATTTTGATTTTTCCAACAGTGATTTTTTTACCTTAGTCAGAAAGAATAAGCATACCGTTTGTACTAATAACCTAGATAAATATTCCTGGAGAATTTGGAGTTTCCCCATAGGATATATGTAAAGAAAATGTAGCCCATTTAAAAGACTTCCATATGTTTGTTAATTGTCCACAACTACAACTGTACTAAATATCAATCTCATTGTTTGAATTAAAAAAATGTATTTTTTTCTTGGTAATATTGAAGTCATTTAGACACATTAGTCAAAATTAACAAACTCAGAGAGGAGGAAAATAATTTTTTAAAGAATTAAGTTCTAAAACTGTTCATGTACTTTTTGAAGGAATATTTATGTTAAATTATTATGGATATCATATATAATTCAGATAATTATTCATGTTTACATAGTCTTTTTTTCCTTAAGGTTCATTTAGGATTTGTAAAGGAAAACAAATTTTAAAATCTTTTTTTTTTTTTGAGATGGAGTATCATTCTTTTACCCTGGGTGGAGTGCTATGATGTCATCATAGCTCACAGCAACCTTAAACTTAGGCGCAAGTGATCTTCTTGCCTCAGCCTCGAAAGTAGCCAGAACAAAAAGTGTGTACCACCACTCTTGGACAGTTTTTTTTTTTTTAATAATAGTCTCACTGTTAATCAGATTGGTCTTAAACTCCTAAACTCAAGCAATCCTCTTGCCTTAGCCTCCCAGAGCACTAGGATTACAGGTATGAGACACTGTGCATAGCTCAAAGTCTTTTTTTTTTTTTTGAAATGCTTTCATTTTTCCATTTTCTCATATTTTAGCTCTTCTGATATTCTGATTTACCCCTGTATTCTGATTTACCCCTGTATTCACAATTACTATTTTCTATAGCAGTACCATTTAATGCTGAAATTCTTCTACAGAATCTTCTCTGAATTCATGAGAGTCTTAAATATTATATAAATTATTTTCTGTAATTATTCAATTGGTCTAAATAAATGAACATGTTTCAAGACAAGTGAGGGAAAAATGGTTCAATAAACACACAGTTGTTTTTTAAATCAATATAGTGTACCATGGGTAAAAGTTCCAAAAATAAAAATTTGGCCCCCAAATGACACTGCATAAAACACGGTCATGAGAATGGATAGAAATAAAGGATTACTCTCTCTACCAGGAGCTTTAGTGTTTTCTGTATTCTTTTCTGTAAATAAATTCTGTCTTACCACTGGAAAAAAAAAAAAAAAGAAAATGCCATGAAGGCTATGTTAAACAGTCTGATGAAAACATTTCAGATTGTAAATGAAACTAGCACATTGTACCCCTTGATTGCACTAGTGTAGCAGCTGTGAATTGTTAAAAACAAACAAACAAACAAACAAAAAAACAAATACATAATGAATACTCCAGACTATTCTAGGAAGTGGGGTTTGTATATATACAACAACTTTGATTATTCAATAAATGGTTCTAAGAAGTTGGTGGGAAAAAACAAGAAATAAAGGATTACTTGTCATTAAATACTTTATTACATATAGGAAATGGAGAGTAATAGAACTTTACTCAAAACTAATTGGACTATCCCAATGTTATTTAAAAATCAAATTTAAGGGCATTATAGCATAAGATGAGAACCGCAAGGGATGGAATTCGGAAATTAGTTAGCAGAATAGGTGTGATATGATGGAATAAAGTAATAAATCAACTGGATAAATATTAATAGAATATTTTTCCTTGCATTTCAAATGTAGAAATCTTCTGGATTCTTCAAGAGAACAATGTTCCTGAACATAGTAGGAAGTTTTTTCAGTTCTTTGCAATCTTTCATTTTTCTAGAAAAACACAACAACATCTATTTGATATATAATCATGGAAAGGAAACTGAGTGGAAATTTATCCAAAATGTTACTATTTTTTCAAAAAATGTTTATTTAATATATCCTACTAAGAGTGTGTATATATCACACTCTGGAGAATTTGGAGTTTCCCCATAGGATACTTTTAAAGAAAATGTAGCCCATTTAAAAGACTTCCATATGTTTGTTAATTGTCCACAACTACAACTCTACTAAATATCAACCTTACTATTTGAATAAAAAAAATGTATTTTTTCTTGGTAATATTGAAGTCATTTAGACACATTAGTCAAAATTAACAAACTCAGAGAGGAGGAAAATAATTTTTAAAAGAATTAAGTTCTAAAACTGTTCGTGCACTTTTTGAAGAAATATTTATGTTAAATAATTATGGATACCATATATAATTCAGATAATTATTTATGTTTACATAATCTTTGGATTATGAGGCCCAATAAGTTTTTCAAGGTGACTACCCCTATAATAAGCCTTTAAGCCTGTGGACAAAGAACTAAAAGAATACCACCACTCTAGAAATCCAAATTTTGCCCCTTTAAGTAAATAGAGTCTAATCCTAATTTTGGCCAACTTTTTACTTTGAGCAAAACATTTTTTAAGATACGAATTAAAAGAAGTTAACATTGAAAAGAATTATCTAGGAAAAGAAATTAACATTGTTAAAGCATTCATATTTCTAGATATATAGACACACTTTTTTTTAAGTGTTGAGTGAACATTGTTTTGCTTAAGAGAAAGTTTAAAGCTATTGGTCCCATATTCTAACCTTTTCTCAATATTTTAAAATTCATCTAACTATTTAATGCAATTTTAACTTTAGATAAAAATTGTTAAAATATTACAAAGAATTTCCGTATGTTCTTCATGAATCAATTCTATTTTATCCTATTTGCTTTTCCTAACTATTCACTTATCTTCTGGGAATATATTACTTAACCATGTGAAAAAAGTTATAGGCATTGGGTCCTTCTATCTCTCAATACAACAGTGTATATTTCCTAAATCCAAGAGTTTTTTTACTTAACAGTGGTGAAGTTATCAAAACCACAAAATATAATACTATTTTTTAATTCATATCCTATGTTCAATTACCATGAATTATCCCAAAAACGTCTTGCATAATTTATTTTTATTTTGATCTAAGATACAAAGCAATATCATGCACTGCTCATTTCTTTAGTCTCATCTAGTCTTTCCTGTTTCTATTATTTTTAAAGATGAAAGATAAACTAATTTTGCATAATGAAACTTAGGTTGGGTTTACCTACTGTTTCTCCATGATAAGTACCATTTGTACAAATAGTGCACTACTGATGTGCCCTAAGTGCATCATATTCATTTCATTGGTTGATCAATTAATGATGATGCTACAGTGGATCCTTTGGTTCACGTCTTATCTGCTGGATTTAGAAATGATCATTCTTTTTCCCTTAGTAGTTGGTATCTTATGGAGAGACATGGATGTATAGGTACACATCTTTCTCTCTATCATCTACTTATTATCACTGTATAAGTCACAATTTTATTTTTTCAGTTCACATAAAACATTATAGGGTATATAAACTTTTCTCTCCTTAATTTTGTGTATGATGAAATTGAGATTCTGTAGGGTTCTGTAATGGCTCAGGTCACTCATCATGCCAAAGCCATGTTTAGGAACCAAACACCATTTGCTCCTTTTTTTCTTGATCCTTAATTTGGTCCCTAATTTCCTGTTTGGTTCTTTTCAGGATCCTATTTTTTTTTCTTCCAGTTTTTGGCCGGGGCTGGGTTTGAACCCATCACCTCTGGCATATGGGTTGGTGCCTCACTCCTTTGAGCCACAGGTGCCGCCCTCTTTTATAATATAATATAATATAACTTGAGTACTACAATTATAATATAGTTTTTCTTTTCTTAAAATGTATATACATTTTGGCACCCTCTATGTGTGAGTGTATGTGTGTGTATGTATGTATTTAACACTGAGTATATAAAATATATATTCACATTTATTTATCTAGAAAGGACCAACACTTTAAATTATAATAGTCCTCTTCATATTGCTATTCTTTGCAAGTTGAAAACTTTCTTAAATATCAATGATAACATTACTAAATTCAGATCAAATCATGTCTCCGTATTGGGGGGCAGTATCCAAAATATACACCAAGCATTCTGGATATTGTTGATGCATAATAATGTTAGTTATTTTTTTGGATTTTTGAAATAGTGATTAAAATATTTGCAACACTTTTTTCATTGTCTTATCCCTAATTAGATATTTATTTTAATTATGTTGTGATCAATACAATGTAATTCTTCAACCACGTATATTCTATTTGTCAGTAGGAGCCAGTGTATTTTTCAATCCTGTGAGTAATGACTTCGGCAGCAAGCAGGGGAGTAACCCCAGGACTTTGTCCTCATGTGGACGTTTTGCTCTCTCCTCTTCCAAACAGTGCATATAACAGTGACATTACAATGAACTCAAACTTGACCTGCTAAAGCCAGAGCACACAAACATGTCCTCCCCTGGCAGAGTAGCATTTGTTGATAGCAGAGACAAGAGTGGCTGAAGTGTATCTCGTTCCATGTTTTATATTCAGTAGACAGGTATTGCATTCAAATGCATCTCCAGGCACAGTTTTCTTCCAGGTAAAAGTTGTGAGTTCTTAACTTCTCTAAAAGTTTTCTCATTTGTCCCTAGAATCTAAGAACTATTTACACGGAGGTGAGGTTGATGCTGTAAGACAAGGCACAGAGCTGTCTGAGATTTTCATTTCAGGCTGCCTCTCTGATTTAAACTCCAAGTGCTAGAGTCAGAGCCTCAGGTATAACTCACTGTTTTGTTTTGTTTTCATCTAAGGGTGTTCTTTGGTTAAAGGTACAGACCTTTTTCTTTGCTTATTTTAAGGAATAAATTCAAATGTAAACAGTAGCTTTCTTTTGCAAAGAGAAAACTTTCACATTTAAAAATTGTATTAAAGAGGATAGTTTTCTACGATTTATTAAATTTGAATTGTCGATGAAAAATTATTTCACTCTCAACCTTTCTAGGCTACTTTTAAGAATGGGTATAATATGACTTTGAAGACATTGAAGACACAATTAATCAATTTGAATGATGACATTGATGGAGATGACTCAAATAATCAGTGGTGTTTTTATAGACTACCAATAAACTATCTAAAAAGAAATCAAGAAAGGAAGTGTCTGTGGCTCAAAGGAGAAGGGTGCCAGCCCCATTGCCGGAGGTGGCGGGTTCAAACCCATCCCGGCCAAAAACTGCAAAAAACAAAAAGAAATCAAGAAAAAATGTAATTTTCAATAGGTGCAAAAAACATACATAGGAATAAATTTAACCAAGCAGGTTAAAGATTTGTATATTGAAGATGATAAACCACTGATGAAAGTAATTGAAGAAAATAAAATTTAATGAAAGCAAACTGTGTTCACTAATTGGAAAGATCAGTATTATTAATGTGTTTACTACCCAAAGGATCCACCAATTCAATGCAATCCTTATGAAGATCCCAATGACATTTTTCATAGAAAGAGAAAAGAAAATCCAAAAATTTGTATAGAATTGCAAAAGACCTAGAATGGCCAAAGCAATTCTGAGCACAAAGAACAAAGGTGGAGGTGTCACATTGCCTGATCTCCGATAATGTGATACTGGAATTAAAACAGATGTACAAACCACTCTAATCTGTAAATGAATCGAGAATACAGAAATATATCCACATATTTACGGTCAATTGATGTTCCAAAAAGGTGACAAGACTATACAAAATGGTTAAACAGTAATTGCTTTGGCTCGGTGCCTGTGGCTCAACGGGCTAAGGCGCCAGCCACGTACACCTGAGCTGGCGGGTTCGAATCCAGCCTGGGCCCGCCAAACAACAATGACGGCTGCAACCAAAAAATGGCCAGGTGTTGTGGTGGGCGCCTGTAGTCCCAGCTACTTGGGAGGCAGAGGCAAGAGACTTGCTTGAACCCAGGAATTGGAGGTTGCTGTG
>CAUYON010193175.1:0-14973 GCA_963573935.1 Arctocebus calabarensis
TCTTCTTAGCAAAGTATCTCAAGAATGGAAGAAAAAGTATCCAAACTCAGCCCTAATATGAAGCTAATTTATAGCTTTCATATAAAGGCTAAAATCCAATTATAGCACAAGAATACAGGGAAAAGGGAAAGGGAGGGGAGGGGAGGGGGGAGGATGGGTGGAGGGAGGGCAATTGGTGGGATTACACCTACGGTGCATCTTAGCAGGGTACTGGTGAAACTTATTAAAGGTAGAGTATCAATGTCTTTATATAGTGATCAAGAAAATGCTATGAAGGCTATCTCTAACAGTACGATCAAAATATTTCTGATTGTATATGAAGTACATTCTGCCATATGATTGCACCAATGTACACAATTATGATTTACTAAAATTATTTAAAAAAAAAGATTAACAAACTATTAGGAAAAGCAACTATTTTGGGTAAGTCTAGAGACTCAAAATGTAAAATTACTTTTAAAAAATGTATTTACTATGAAATGTATTGCTAAAAGGAACCAGACAGGTATTTGGGCAGGAGTGGTTGCAGTGTGGTTGGCCTTGTGTACTGGGGGTCACTAGCAACCACTGGCCATTTAAAGAAGGCAGCATAGGAGAGGCTGCCTGTGAAAAAGGCCAGTGTGGGGAGGGCTTAAAGGTTGTGAAGCTGGAGGGAGGGACACTAGTTGGGAGGCTGAGGAACAGTCCTGGTGAAATAGAACAAGGCCCAAGCTTAGAGGCCGGTGACTGAGGATGAAGGGGAGGTGGGGGAAGAAGGCCTTTGAGAAAACATCAGAAAATGATGACAGATTGGATGAAAATGGAGAGTGGCAAGAAGAGGGGAGGAGTACAGAATGAGATAGGAATTTCTGGACTGGTCTATGCAAAACAGTAGCCCTGGTTTCTCGGGGAAATCTCTTATTGGTGGAAATGGTCAGTCTAACCTTAGATTCTTTTTACTTTATTGGAAGATTTTCTCTTATTTTTCAATAGAAAATATAAATTAATATACATTTGAAAACAAATGAAAATGTGATCTTTGAAAAGAATTACAATATTTATAGAAAAAAAGTATGTTTATAATTTTATTCAGGCTAAATTGGGCCTGGGCAAAGCCTTGGGCCTTCAATATTCCTCTTTGTAAAACACGTGGGGATCTTACAAATGTTTTAAAAAACTATCCTAATAGACTAATATTGAAAGGCGAGGCTCCATTAGTTCCAGTGGTTAAACTTAAAGCATTTAATGTGTAAGTCTTTCTGAAGTTGCTGTCCTATAGTAAAGTGGCGATGGAATTTTTAAGAAAACATTTTATGGCTCTGCAATAGATGAATTTTTCTGCTGGGATTTATATAATGACTTTGGAGAAAGCTAAAACAATGTATAAAATAAGGCCCTGTGGAAGTAAAAATAATTATAAAGAATTCCCACCTGAAATGATGGAATGCCTATGGTTGTAGAGTTCTGTATTTTGTTTCCCTATCTATTTCATATTATAGTTAAAGGCCCTTTTAGTGGCCAGTTGTATTTTAAAGCACTTCATTCTAGGGTGCCAAGAATTCCACTGGTGTAGAGCTGTAACTTTTTCCAAACATGGCAAGAAAATCATTGAAGCAAGAGGAATCTTTAACCTGATACCCAGCTGAATCGAGACAGAGTCATTCTTGTTGTTAGGGTAAGACTCTCTTGAGGTAGAAATCACCTAGGGAACAGTTGGAGCAACTTTTGGGAAGTCATGAGATGCAAAACCTTTGGCATTGTGTCCTGAAACACTCTAATGTTGGGTTTGGTCACTCTATGCCCTTTGCTGTGGCTGCACGTTGTTCAGCAAGTAACTTAAACCTTCTGCGCTTCCCTTTCCTTCTCTCTAAGATAGGGATGCTGGAACTCACCTAATGGGCATATGATGAAAGCTATTAAATTAAATGAGGTAATATGCATTCACTGCCCTGTAAATTGCAAGGAATTATGCAATTATTATTATAGTTTTAGAATTTTTTTTCCTCTCATTATTAAATCATAGCTGTGTACATTAATGCAATCGTGGGGTACAATGTTCTGGTTTTATATACAATTTGAAATATTTTCATCCAACTGGTTAACATAGCCTTCACAGTATTTTCTTAGTTATGTTAAGACACATATATTCTACATTTAGTAAATTTCAACTGTATTCTTTAAGATGCACTGTAGGTGTGGTCCCACCAAATACACTCCCTCCACCCTACCTCTCCCATCCCCTCCCCTCCTCATCCCCTTTCCCCATATTCTTGGGCTATAATTGGATTATAGCTTTCATATGAGGGCCAAGTACATTGGAACTTTTTCTTCCATTTTTGAGATACTTTGCTAGCAAGAATATGTTCTAGCTCCATCCATGTAAACATGAAAGAGGTAAAGTCTCCATCTTTTTTAAGGCTGCATAATATTCCATGGTATAGAATTGTCTTAATATAAAACCAAATGTGTTTCAGGTTTGTAAATCAGGTGTATATCTCTATCTTATAAGCAATTTTCCTACCCATGTAGTCAGCAGCTACAAAATTTTAAGGCAGAGTATGCTGCTATGTTCAGGGAATAATGAACTTGAGGAAGCTGTAGGTTTGTATTATTTGCATTTGCAAAATGAGTCATTTGCATTTTTTAACACAGCTAGTAACCTCCAGCTCTGTTACAGCAGCGCTGTTTTGCTTATACAGCAAAACTTATACAGCAGCTGTTTTGCTGCCTTGGGTCTGGCTGTGACGCTAACCACAGCTTCTGTTGTTGTGCGTATTATTCCACCAGTGGGCCTCTGACTTTGAAAACAAGTGTTTTTATACTATGCCTGTTCTAAGTACACCTAGATTGAAAAGGAAGCACTGCACAGACACAACAAGCCAGTTCTAGGAGTCTCAGAGAACAAAAAGGAAAACAAAAGGGTGAGGGGTTGGTAGCATCCTCATTAACTCCTACTGGAGCTCCAGCATTCTAAAGAGATTAATCAGCTTAAGGTAGACCTTGTCTTGGGTGGTTGAAATGTCAAGATCAAGACCAAACTCTTGACCTCAGTGGATTGAATCATAGTCACAGGCCTCTGATATGTTCTCATGAGTATGGTGTGTGTATGGTTGGGTGTGTATGTGAGTGTAAACATGTGTGTGTATGAGGAAGACTGAGAATCAGGAAACAGGGATCGTATTCGGATCCTTGCCACTAGAGAACTATGAAACCTTGTGCAAAATCCCCTCACCTGTTTGAATTTCATTTTTCTAACCTAGAAGATAAGTATGAGATGCTCACTAAGATTTCTCCTATAACATTTTCTTGTGTTGTGATTGATTGACCTCCAACCACATGGAATCCTGATTCTTAACACAATGTTGAGAGGGCCATTTTTTGTCAACCTAGTTTCTACTTTCTGTGTTCAGGAGACATAGATTGTTCCCTAAGTCAGTGCTGGAGTCTCTTCTCCCCACACCTCTACTGCAGTAAAGGGCATACGGCCTGCTAGATAATACAAGGTCTCCCACAACTTAAAGTACAACTGATGACGTTTGTCAGGAGATTTAGCAGCATCCAAAGTGTCCTCATTTGTGATGGATAACAGAGTCAAAGAAAGGGGAAGCCAACTTTATTATTTTGCATTCTGCCCTCTGATAACCCTCCTATTCTGATAAGGCCCTTGAAAATTTAGAGGAGTTTTTCATCCCTCTAGAATCTCCTCAGAAAACAAGTTCTATCCAACTCTTAGGTAGCTGGGAAATTATGAATTAATAGATGCAAATACATGCCATGTTACAAAATCTTCGTACAAAATGACAAATATACTATGTGATTACTGTGTGGGTTATTTTAATCTTATAAATTCCACACATCAAGCTATAGACATGAAATCACAGGTTTTTCCCCCCACTGGTATTGGGCTATTGAAGTTTGAAACTTGAATTCTATATTAGAAAATTTCAAAAATGTACCTGACAGTCCTTCTCCTAAATTAAAATGTGATTGTTCCTTTTTGATGTCTTGCGATCGTCAGCCAGTCACCAAAGTGTGTATCTTCCTTTGTCTCCAGAGATTTATGGAGTCTTTAGTTTCTGAAAGTACAGAAGGTGCTAATAATCTCACATTCAAACAAGTCAATATAGAACATGTTGAGCCAGGAGTTGTAATTTCGAGAGAGATTTAAGTGACATTTTTTCATTCCTGTACCAAATATTTACTAAGTATGTGTAAGGCCCCACATTGGGTGATGCAAAGCTAATCAAGCCCTAGCCTGCTCTGGAGGAATTAATGACCTAATGGGGAAGTTAGGCTTGGACAAAAAAGACCAAAGTTCAAAGTAAAATGAACAAGGACATGAGAAGAGGGAAAATTGCTGAGATTTTAGCAAAGCCTCTTTTCCTTTATCCTCTGTTGACGGTCCCCAAGACTACCCTGAGTTTCACAAGGGACTCCCAGGACTTGGCATGAAGTTATACTCACAGATATGGCAAAAAGTAAAATCAGCAAAGGGACGAGTGTAAGGGTCAAGGTCCAGGGGAAACCAGTCTCAAGCCTCCAAGAGCCCTCTCAAGCAATGGAGTCTCCAGAAATAAGTTGTTAAAAATGTGGGAATTGTCTACCAAAGACGTCTACTAGAGACTCAGTGTCAAAGGATTTTACTGGGGGCTAGTCACATAGGCATGCTTTGCCTAGCACATGTCAAAATTCCAGAGTCCCAGAAGGAAAGCAGGTGTTCCACACAAATCACATTGTTTGAGGCAAGGAGCCCCCTTTTTTCAGTTTTGGGATGATGGGAATGCTCCTGAAATCCAAGTTCTCAGATGCCAACGTAATAAGCAGGCCACTCAAAAGACGATAATGTCTGGTCTGGTACATTAACTGATTCCTGCACACTGTCAAAAACTCATTCCACAATGGGTCAATGGAAAGAGAGTTCCCAGAATAGTTACTTAATACAATCGTGTTGCCCTACATCAGGCTTCTTGGACTACAAAGGGAGACAAGAATTTCATATAACTATTGCATTCATCTCCTGATTTTTGTGTCTACATAGTATATGGTGAGTGCTGAAAAATGGAATGAACAGCAGAATAATTTCTTATTTTTTTAAATCTATCATCTGTGTCAATACCTTGGAATCAGAATGATATTTCACTTAGAAATTCACAACCTTTTACTGGGAATGACTGGTGCCCAGCACTGGGCGAGGTGGGGGCAGCATGAACCAGTCAGCAGATTCCTTTATGTTTCACTTCCTGAATCCAAGATCAATGATGCTGAGTTCAGTGACAAGAGAGGAGAGGGGAGAGTAGGTGGAGAAGGTTCGGGCTCCTGAGCAGGGGCAGCAGGGCCTTTACAGCTCAGAGGACTTCAGGCTTGGGAAGAGGCTCTAAGCCCACAGCTGTGGACTCCTGCGTCATGCTGTGCTGCCCCCAGGACACCAGACCAGACTTTCTAGGTTACAGAGTCATGGGCTCTAAAGCTAAACCAGCTAAAACAAAACCAGGCCCACAGCTGGCAAAATGAGAGTCCTCTTCCTGCAGTCTAGACCATTCTCCAACCAGTGAGAGGCAGCACAGAGGTGCCAGCAGCCCCCACACAAGGATGGCCAGCCCACAGTGGCCAGCACTTCTTCCAGCAGCCTTCTCACCAGCATGGTGGCCTGCTTTTGGTAGAGGCCCCTCTCCTTGGACCGGGGCAGTAGAGTACTTCTTGACCATGCGGTTATTGGCAAATTCCTCACTACAGCTGCCCCACTGCATCTGCCACACATCAGGCATCCCTGGAGAGCTCTGTCCCTAACTCTGACCAGCAGGTGTTACTGAGGATGGAGTTACTCCTGACTCAGGAAATTGGCCAGATTCTAATCCCCACAAACCAGTGTGCAGCTATAATTGCGTTTGGCCTTTCTAAGTAACCATCTTTTCACAGAGATAAGAGGTTAATAGTATTTCCCAGGGCAGTGGTCAGTTTTCAATAAAACTTTGTCCATATAACCTGGCATGGCTGCTGACACCCAGTAGGCAAACTCAGTAAGTGGGAGCCCTAGTCTCCTTTCCTTGGATGTTAGGGCACACTGAGGAATGTTCCTATAGTTTTAGAACCCAGGGCTCCAGGAGTCACCATGCCTCTTCTTTATTTCCTGCCTGTAACTACAGTCAATTTACAGAATGAATCTGGAGAGGACAGTTGCTTCAGTTCCACACGCCAGGCACAGAGCTCTCTGGATGCATTAGAACATTTGATGTGAAGGATTGCCCATCTTCCACTCCCACGTGCCGTTTCTTCATGTTTCTTGCTATTTTGGTTTTTGCTAAGAGCAAAGACAAAGTTGATGAATTGGGAAACACTGAATGTAAGCCGGGCTCCTCTTTCCACAATGACATGTGTTCTCTTTTCTTTAAAACTGTATAAGAGATAGTTAAAAAAAATTCTCTTATACCTAACTCTCTGTCCTCCCTTCTTTGATCTCCATGGATGGCAAATATTCTAAGTCTGCACGATAGAAACTGAGGGATTGGCTTTAGGTGAGGCGGGTTGGCCTCTGATCTCTCAGTGAAAGTTCGTCTGGACATCTGAGTCTGGCTCATGGAATAGACCTCTTTCACTACACTAAATATCCTCTCTGAACTGGAAGTGCATTGATATCCATGCTGGGGTCTAGCAGAAGTGTGGTATCCATGGTGACAGTGTGGTATGGCAGCATTCTAGGCATAGCTCTTCTCCCCCTTCTAGAAGGCAGAGTTATGGCAGCCTCTCCTGTCACACTCCCCTCTCCTCCTGACAGACCGCTAGAGTTGATTTCTGCTGTGCCTACTGCCAACACAGTCAGCTACTCCGTGGTCCGGGATGCTCACAAATGGTGCAATCCGAGTTAACTTTCCTGTGGTTCTTTATATAACCCTGAGAAGCAGGTTGGATCCTTAAGCATGGTCCTAGGCAAAAATCCTTAATTACAGTTGTTTAGGAGGAAAGCCAGTACTGCCTTAGAAAGCCAAGCTGGTCATGTTTGTGAGGCCACGTGAGTACATCTTCCAGCTATAATAAAATTAAGTCACAAAATAGTGTGAATAGCTTTGGGTTCCTCCTGACTCTCTAAAGCAACAGGTAGATTTTTTTTATGTGCATGTGCTATTTTTTCTGCCATGATTTGCAGAGCGAGTGACTCTTCTCAAACATAGCCAGGAATGTAGTCCAAAAAAAGAGTATGACTCAAGAGGAAAAGGAGTGGATTGAGAATTGGGAATTAAGGGTTGTGTTTAGTCTAACTATTGATTTAACCTCTGAGCAAGTTACTTAACCTCTTGTTCTTGGGCACTCTTCCCCACCTCTTGTATAATAATTCTTGAGTAACAGATGTTTTAACAGCAACATAAAACATCAGCAAGATGATTGACTAACTCCAAATTGATTGGCTCTGTCCACAAACACAGCTCAGAGCTGTCAGACGTTGAAAGCAATGATGTGACAGGACTGAGAGCTTATGCTGGCATGTCCCTATTTTCTCTGTAAAATCGTGCTTGTTTGTAGAACAATATGCTCTCCCTCTAAATGCTGTAAGTGTCAGAAGTGATTTTCTATGCTTTGCTATGACACCTCCCTTCTTTACCAAACTCCTATAAGGTAAACAATAATAACAAACATTCATCGAGTGCCTTCTATGGGCCACGTTTAATAATCCATCCCAGCCTTGTAGCAACTTAGGAAATAGGTACACCTGAGGAAACTGAGGCCCAGAGAGGGTAAACTGTGCCAAAGTTCCACAGTTAGCCAGGATAGATGTGGGATGAGATAGGCATGAGTTTCTACCCTGATCTTTTTGAGCATCCGTTTTCTAGTCTGCAACATCAGGTGAGTAATGTTTGCTTTTGGTGTGACTTTGAGATTAAATGAGCTATTGTGCATGAAGCTCCGGTGTGGGTCTGGAAGCTAGTGAAGACTCAGGGAAGATTGGCCCTGGTAAGGAGGATGAGAATTTGTAAATGACAGTTTCGCTCTAACCCTGACTGGGCAGCACTGAGCCTAGACAAAGTAGAATTAGTTAAAGTTAAAAGCAAGCTTATAACCGGAGGGTTTGACTACCACCTGCTCTCTGCGGTTGTGTAGGAAAGTGGAGCCTGAGCCACAGGGCGCACTCATTATCCTAAGATTGGGTTGCTCTGTAGGAGTGTGCTCGGTGGAGCCCTCCGGGGCCCATAGAGCATGCTCCTTCTCCTTAGTGGAACAATTACTTGTGAGCTCTGGTCAACTGGCTCTGATTGAAGCACGTTAACAAGTGAGTTTGTGGCTTCTCTCCATTGCAGGTTCATCCCCTTTCCCACAATCAGTAACTTCCACTTCACTCTGTTTTTCGTGGCATTCAGGGTAGGGGTTGGGGAGCAGGGCACTGTTGCTTAGCAGCCAATGTCAGAGATGCTGTGTGCTTTTGTGTTGGTTTTTTTTTGCCAGGTTTTTGTCACTCTGTCTGATGGAATCATATTGGTGTCCTCTCTTGTTGGAACCCCATGGGTCAAGTGTAGGCGTGTGCATGCTTTAGAGATGTGTCCCTGTTCCTGCCTGGGGTCTGCTCAAGATGATGGTGGCTGCTGGTTTTGTTTAACAGACACTTCATGCTGCAAATTCTCAAGTGCAAATCACCTTTTGTTTCTTTTATCCCTGGCAATAATGAAGGGCTGAACTGGAGCTTAAATAATTCTTTCAATGAATACATTAAACAGACTCTTTCATTATAGATGTTCAAGGAATGAAAATAATTTGCACAAAGCCACATTTCCTTCACAAAGTTTTAAAAGAAGTGAGGGAACTGCCATTGAGGGAACAATTAATTTTGTTTCTGTAGGAAAATGGGGAGGGGGCAGATGAAATATGTTTCAAGACTTTGGAAAAGATTTCTGGTGGGAACGTTTAACAGCTGAGTAAAGCATTCCCTCGGGAAAGACAGTGCTATTTGGATCTGTGTTTCTGTGGCAGTTTCTTATTATCTTCAGAGTAGATGAGAAAGAGAATTGTCTCCTGATTTTGAAAGTTAAAACTTATCACAAAGACAAGTCATTTTGACAGTCACGTTTCTGTAATTGTGTGTGTGTAATTGTGTATATCTCTTTACAGCTGAACTTACACACATACAAAATTGGCAATTTAAACCCTCCTTCTCCTATTTTAATTCTCCCTTTCATCCCTCCTACTATTTTCTTACCCTCCAACCCCACATTTCCCATTATTTACTTTCTTTTGTTTAAAATAATTTTTTTTTTTTTTGCTAAGAAGACAGTAGCTTTTTGGAAGCAGAGAAGTTTTTAAACTTTATCTTAAAAGAGTGAATTATGACTTAAAAAAAATAAAACACTCAGCAGAGAGCTCCCCAGCTCAGACTGGTTCGTGTACTTCAGTGTCTAACATTCAGGTCAATACTCCTGCCAAAGTCTCAGTCCAAAGATGTTACTGCGGATTTCAAAATGGTGAGACTGTGGTGGAGTTGCAGGAAAATGAACTCTGACTCAGAGCAATAAAGACATTTTCCTCCTGGTGTTTGGAGCTGTCAGGAGGTCAGCAGGCTGCCTCAGGAAGCAGCAAAGCCATAGAAAATAGAAATGTCCAGAGGCTGTGGGAGCCACTGTGAGAGTTGCAGAGAGGAGATGGCTTTATTCCATTGAAGGGCTTAAGATAACTACCAGCTACATTGTTTAGGTATAACCTGGTAATTCTAACAACTAAGGAGGTAAAACAACTCTCAGTGGTATTTATATGCTAAATGTAAACTACTAAAGATAGAAAAACTCCAAAAAAAAGCTAAAAGAAATTATAGAGGCGTAATAGTAACTGAAGACTTGAGCCTTTTTTTAAATTTTATTAAATCATAATTGTGTACATTAGTGCAATAATGGGGCACAATGTCCTGACTTCATATACAATCTGAAATATTTTCATCGAACTGTTAAACATAGCCTTTATGGCATTTTCTTAATCACTATATGAAGACATTGGTATTGTACATTTAGTAAGCTTCACCAGTACCCTTCTAAGATGCACCGTAGGTGTGATCCCACTAATTGCCCTCCCTCCACCCATCCTCCCCCCTCCCCTCCCCTCCCTTTCCCTGTGTCAGGTATTTTTATTTTTTGAGAAAGTTATTTTGCTTTGGAGTTAACTATATCCGTTCTGTATATAGCCCGTCCCTAAGCCCAGATGGCAGTATTGATGCCGTACAATAGTTCCATTCCACCCAGCAGTCAAATGTAGTTCTAAACACTTGGAACTTTCTGACACAGTGAACATAATTTGTACTATTCTTATCGGTGTTGTGGTTAATAGTAAAACCTGAAATCCATTGTGAAATAACTTAATGTTGATTCTTTCAATAATACCAAGTAATGATCAAGAAAATCCGCAGATTTGACAGACAAACAAACATGGCTTATCTGAAAAATGAAACATTTTCAAAGTAGCTTCAACTAGGAGTCTCATGTGGGCTCCTTTCCCAGCAATACTCTCGATTATTCTAACTGCATTTTCTGCTTCTACTTAGTGGTCTCATTCAGTTCCTGTCCAAACTAAATTTAAACTCAATCACTCCACTGAGACAACCTTCAGAGTAGTTCACCACAATGTCATCTTACCAAGCGCAGTGGTCATTGTTTGGCTTCACTTTCATTCAACTTTCTCAGCAACATTGTATACACGAAGGTATCACTGCTTGAAATAGTTCTGTCTTTTGGAATCCCCGACTCCCTCTGTCCTTATTCCATTTATATCTTAGTGGAAACTGTTTCATTTCCTGATGTCTCCTTCCTCATATCAACACTGCACAGTGAAATATTCTAGGGCTTGGTTCTCATCCCTTTTCTACTCTACCCTCAATGCCTGAAAGCTTCCACCTAGTGCCATGATTTTAAGTACTACTTGTATATTGAACTTGGATCTCATATAGAAATACTGAATAACATCCCATTGCCAATTTGATGCATCTGATTGTCTAATAAGCAGCTTAAAGTTTGTCTGTCTGACTCAGAAATTCTATTTTCCCACAAAAACCTATCCTTCATCTCAAGATTTTTCATCTCAGTAAATGCCACTTGACTTACCTAGTAGCTCAGGATAAACCCAAGCTGTTGTTCTTAATTCTGCTCTTCCTTGCATGCAAAGATTCGATATACTGAGTTGATTCTAATACCAAAGAATCTCCATAATTAACTACTTGTAGCCCATAAATGCATTAATGTACACAGTTACGTTTTAATAAAAAAAAATTGGTGAAAGAACAGATAACAAAAAAAATAAAAAAATGAAAATGAAAAAAAGATCTTTATTGAATCCACATAACGATTTGTTTTTTCCAACACAGTGCACCATAATGGTTTCTCTGATATTATTCCTGTCCCTTATAGGCCATTCTCTAGCCAGTATTCAGAGCAATCATTCAACCATTTAAATCTGATTATACAACTAAGATTCCTCTGGCTAAAATATTTGCTGGCAATTTTTAAAAATTAAAATAGCATTTAACAGCTCAGTGTCTGTAACTCAGTGGCTAGGGCGCCAGTCACATACATTGGAGCTGGCAGGTTTGAACCCAGCCTGGGCCTGCCAACAACAACGATAACTACAACCAAAATATAGCTGGGTGTTTGGCAGGTGCCTATAGCCCCAGCTAATTGGGAGGCTGAAGTAAGAGAATCACTTAAGCCAAGAGTTTGTGGTTGCTGTTAGCTGTGATGTCACAGTACTCTATCAAGGGCGACATAGTGAGACTCTGTCTCAAAAATAAATAAATAAATTAATAAATTAAATTAAACTAGCATTCTAGTTCTTCATAATGGCACATGAGTTCTTACCTCCTTTTAGCTTTTCCCTCCTCCATTCTGCCTTCTCTAAGACTTTTTCCTCTGTCTTCAACACCAGAAAAAAATACAGTGTACATCCAATATGTATTTTATAAAGAAATGGAAGAACTTGAATAATCCACATTTTCCACTTAATTTCACATTTTTTAATGTGACATACTATTGCTTAAAGTCTTGAAATAATAGTTTTTGATTTTATAAATTAAGAGTAATTTTCACTATTTTAAGTAGCAACCTTGTAAATTTTTCTGAGATATGTAAATATCTATAATGTAGTAGGCATTTGGTAGATGGCTTTAGTCTTTAGTAGAATAAATAAACCAAACATACTGGCCCAATAATTCCTATGTTAGAAATCAACACATCAGGTAAGAAGTACACAATAAATGTAAGTGTATCTCTTAAATACGTGTTCACAAAGTTGAGATATACAGCAGAATTTCTGTAGTTGACCACCTCTCCACACTGAGCACCTCCTTACCTTGACCTAACTTTCACACACCAGACTGGAACCACCTGTTCCTATTGGTACAGTAAGCCTAGTGCCTTATGCTGACCACTTTTGCATGTTGACTAGTTGGTTACTGTCCCTTGGGTGGTCAACTTACATTGATTTTATTGTACTCAGTGTAAATAATAAGGGTGTAAATTTAGTTATTTTAATAAAATGTTGGCTCTGCAACCCACTAACCTGTAGCTTTAGGCAGGCAGTACAACATTTTGGAGGCTTGGCCTCCTCATCTAGACAGTAGTACCAATGATGGCATGACCGCTCTTTGGATTGTTGTCAGGATTAAACTGGGAGGCCTAGTAAGAGTTATGATACAGTCTTATCCCACAGAAAACATCTTTAACTCTGGTGATAAGGGTCCTGACAAGTGGCAATATGCATATGATTTATTTTTGTATCACTATGGCATGGTATAAACAAAAATTGTGAAACATCCTTGCAGTACTCCCAGGGGATCTATCTTCCAAAGTTAAACCAAATATTCCATTCTCCAAGACTGTGCCACACCTGGTATCAGTTGTATAACACAGCTTATTAGACACTGTTATGGACTGAATTGTGTCCTCTTACTCTCCTAAATTCACAAATTGAAGGACTAAATCTCCATTTGACTATATTTGGAGATTAGACCTTTAAGAAAGTAATTCTGTTTAAGGAGGTCATAAGCATGCGGCCCTAATCTAATAGGATGGATGTTTTAAGAAAAGGGAGAAACAGCAGAGATTTCTGGCTCTCTGAGTATGTATGGAGGAAAGATCATGTGAGGATACAGCAAGGTCACCATATGAAAGTCAAGAAAAGGATTCTCAGAAGAAAACAATCTTGCTGGTCTCTTGACCTTGAACTTCCAGCCTCCAGAACTGTAGGAATATAAATGTCCATTGTTTATGCCATTCAGTCTGTTTTATTCTGCTGCAACAACACGAGCAGACTAAGGCAGACACTGTACATTACAGCTCAGGGAAAAAGGAGACAAGTTTACAGCAGGCAGGCGGTTGCTGGCCTACCACAAGAGTCACATGGCACACAGGAAGCAAAAGTTCTTAAAAAAACACTCAAGGGCAAATCTTTCAATCTCTCTACAAAGACAATGCCAGGTAGTAGAATTGCTACACTAAGGAAAGCTTAAATTATGACAAGCCCTTTAGTCCAGATGCACTGTTTTTATAAGCGGTCATATTTGCCATGAGCAAAAACATGCTATATTCTTGTTAGTGACAGAGATTAGGAACCAAAAGTCAAATGCTTATGATACCAAAAAAGAAACTGTTAACACATTATTATAAAACTGAAAATAATTGCTGTTTACATAAAATAACAACAGTGTGGGATCAATAGATAAGGCTACTAATGCATTTGAGGTAAAAAATATATTTTTCCAAAAATAAAATAAAAATGTAGAATATATTTAGCAACATTGTAGATGTGATGGTTTTATTTTGTTTCGTTTTGTGTTACGCCACAATTTTACATTATACATTTTAAACACTCTCACTACTGAACATTTTTAGAGTTTATTCTTGTCATTCTTTGGCGAACTTCCTTAGAGTATGAATAATACACCTACAGATAACACCTGGGCTGGAACAGGTAATTTTCTAGAGGATCTTTTGCCTTGTTATCCGAGATGTGTTTCAATAAGTAAGAAAAAATATTACAGTGCCACATTATTTTATTATGTTGTGGTTTTGAATATACAAAATGCAGACCTGCTTGTACAACCTTCCACGATATTTTAGAATTTGTTTCCCAGGCTTAAGTTCTTCCATCTAAGATTTTTTTTTTTAACATGAAATTCCTTGTCCTCTCAATTTCCATGTTCCTATGACTTGATTTTCCTTCTTTTGCCATTTAGAACATCAGTTCCTTTCTCCTGGGAATACAGAAAATACTCCCTAACCCTTCCATTGTCTATTAATGTCTTATATAAATATTGCAAACTGTCATTTATCACATTGAACTGGAACATGTAGTCTATAAATTTCTTATCCCAATGGACAATGGTGTACCAGAGGGTAGGTATCATTTATATGGCAGGAGGATAGGGAGACAGAGAAATTTTGAAAAAATGGCTTGGATAAGAGCAGCTACTAACTCCAAAATGAGAAATAAATGAATTTATATTTTTATAGTATTTCTTATAATTTTTCAAAATGTAATTTCTTTCATTCTTTTTTCATTCTTCATACTGGCTAACTTTTATTTTTCAATAGTTAGGCATTTATAATTGTTTGTTTCTAATGAAATGTTTAGAATACCTCAAATGATACTTAACATTTTGCCTTAAGAAACACATAAAATAAATAAGAGAAGGATTTATAAAGCGTTATACTTGCATACCTTAAGAATATAAAGAGTTATACTTGTATACCTTAAGAAAAGGTAATCATCCCAATTTATTAATGGATCATTAACTTTTAATTTTTACCCTGTTTTCCAAGATGATATTTTAGAAGTTAGAAAACTCATACCTTCTGGTGGGGGTTGGGGGTCCAGGCAAGGAGGGGGACCCCCAACCCCCCACCAGAGGCTCCAATAGCCAAAAAGGCTGGACAACTGCCAAGGAGACACCTGTGTCTTGATGTCTCCTTCACTTTACACTTAGGATTAAATGTGGAACCCCCATTTCCTATGCCTAGGTCAATTTGTGAATTTCCT